>CAUYLG010023805.1:0-20061 GCA_963573385.1 Cacajao melanocephalus
AGATGACCCAGACTCCATCCTCCCTGTCTGCATCTGTAGGAGACAGAGTCACCATCACTTGCCGGGCAAGTCAGAGTATTAGCAGCTGGTTAGCCTGGTATCAGCAGAAACCAGGGAAAACCCCTAAGCTCCTGATCTATGGGGCATCAAATTTGGAAACAGGAGTCCCATCAAGGTTCAGTGGAAGTGGATCTGGGACAGATTTTACTCTCACCATCAGCAGCCTGCAGCCTGAAGATATTGCAACATATTACTGTCAACAGTATGATAATCTCCCTCCCACAGTGGTACTAGTTAAAACATAAATCACCCAGCGGAGCAGATGTGTGAGGCCGAGCTGTCCCAGATGCTCCTTCTGGTGCCTCTGTCTGCTGAGAGTGTTTCTCAAATTGCAGTCACAATTTGAGAAGGTCACTGGAGAGTTTTCGTAAAAGGGCAATAAAGGCCCACTTCATCTTTTCTCTCTTTCCTTGTCCTCACGCCCAGTAGCATAGACATGGCAATGCCTCTCTTGATTTCATTGAGAAGAGATGATTACACCTGAGGAGTCTCAGTTTTGACATCCGTCGGAATTCACACAGCAAAAGTGAGCCACTGTAGGTATTCCAAGTAGGATTTTTTTTTTTTTGAATAAAGGGAATGAGAGTCTAAACAATAGCCTTTAAAAGGCTTGGGTGTATAGTAGTCAAAGATGCAAATACTAGAAAAGAGGAATTCTCATCCAGAATCTAGAATGCATGTGGTAGAGAAGGTACAGTTGCCAATCATGTGGTCCTCAGACCTTTCTGAGAACCAGATGCTCTCAGACGCCTAGAGGACTTCACCTGGTGCGTCTGCAGTCCTCCCCTCTGTCAATATGTCTTGCTGCAGGTGTTGATGGATAGTATTGAATCTTCCTCTTCTGACTTTCCAATCTCAGGGCAGGCCCCTCACTGGGCAACTCTTCCAAAAACCAGAGAAGGAAAAGGGTTTCTAGCAAATGTGCTTCCAGAATGATAGTGATGATGAGGAAATGACAGCTGACATACCAGTGTGGTAATGTATCTCAACTCTTAAGATTTTTCAGTTAAGTAATGGCCTCAGAATATACTTGGATGGACTTCCAAAGACTATGTTTAGGTTTGAAATCATAGCATGAAAATAATATTCGATCATGATAAATAGAACTATGTGGCTACATTAACCAAAACAGCATAGTACTGGTACAAAAAGAGACGTAGACAAATAGAACAGAATAGAGAACTCAGAAATAAGGCTGCACACCTATAACCATCTGATCTTCAACAAACCTGACAAAAACAAGCAATGGGGAACATCCCTCCTATTTAATAAATGGTCCTAGGAGAACTGGCTTGCCATATGCAGAACATTGACACTGGATCCCTTCCTTACACCTTATATAAAAATGAACTCAAGATGGATTAAAGACTTAGGTGTAAAACCCAAAAGTATAAAAAACCCTAGAAAAAAATCTAGGTAATACCATTTAGGACATAGACACAGGCAGAGATTTCATGATCTTGCAGCTGTGCAAATTTTTGCAAATTTCTTCATTCTTGCAGCTGTGCAAGTTTTTGCTTTTTTTGCCAAAAGCAATTGCAACAAAAGCAAAAATTGACAAATGCAATCTAATTAAACTAAAGAGCCTCTGCATAGCAAAAGAAACTATCATCAAAGTGAACAGACAACCTACAGAAAGGGAGAAAATTTTTGCAATTTATTCATCTGACAAAGATCCAATATCCAGAATCTATAAAGAATTCAAACAAATTTACAAGAAAAAAAAACATTAAAATGTTGCAGACACTTCTTACAAGAAGACATAAATGTGCAACCAATAATCATATGAAAAAAAGCTAAACAACACTAATCACTGGAGAAATGCAAATCAAAACCACAATGAGATACCATCTCACACCAGTCAGAATGGCATTTATTAAAGTCAAAAAATAAGAACCTGGGCATAGTTACTCACACCTATAATCCCAGAACTTTGGGAGGCCGAGGTAAGTGGATTACTTGAGATCAAGAGTTCAAGACTAGCCTGGCCAATATGGTGAAACCCCATCTGTACTAAAAATACAAAACTTAGCTGAGTGTGTGGTGGATGCCTGAAACCCCAGCTCTTTGAAGGGCTGAGGCTCAAGAATCGCTTGAACCTAGAAGGCAGTGTGGTACATATAAGTGGGAGCCAAACAACGAGAACACATGGACACATGGGAGGAAACAACACACTTCTCCCACAGACACAACACACCACAGACCCCAATGTGTTGCTTCCTCCCATATGTCCATGTGTTCTCATTGTTTGGCTCCCACTTATATGTGAGAACATGCAGCATTTGGTTTTCTGTTCCTGCATTAGTTTGCTGAAGATAATGGCTTCCAGCTCCATCCATGTCCCTGCAAAGGACATGATTTCATTTCTTTTTATGGCTGTGTTGTATTCCATGATGTATATGTACCACATTTTCTTCATTTTATCATTGATGGGCATTTGAGTTGATTCCATGTCTTTACTGTTGTGAATCGTGCTGCAATAAACATATGCATGCATGCATCTTTATAATAGAATAGTCTATATTCCTTTGGGTATGTACCCAGTAATAGGATTGTTGGGTCAAGTGGTATTTCTGGTTCTAAATCTTTGAGGAAGTGCCACACTGTCTTCCAGAATGGTTGAACTAATTTATATTCCCACCAACAATGTAGAAGTTTTCCTGTTTCTCCACAGCCTCGCCAGCATCTGTTGTTTTTTGACTTTTTTTTTTTTCCTCTAAGAAGGAGTCTCATTCTGGTTCTGTCACCCGGGCTGGAGTGCAGTGGTGCAATCTCAGCTCACTGCAACTTCTGCCTTCCAGGTTCAAGCTCATCCTGCTTCAGTTGTGACATCTGCACTAGTGGGAGGACGGTGTCCCACATTCTGCACCTATGTGGGAGTATCCTCCTTTCTCCACTGTAGCTTCAACACCTCTGGTGGGCTTCCCTCTCTACTCCACAACGTAAGTACCCTTTACATACCGTGTGAGTTTCACACCCTGTGCAATAATTTGGTCTTCCCTTCATTTTGGTTCATGGTTTTCTTTCTGAACCTGCTTTGGTCAAACGCCTTAAACCCAATCATTAAGAACTGCTTTCTCTTATAAACTGGAAGAAATTGGTAATATAGAGATGCACAGTTTATGGAACAGAGTAGATTCAAGAGTAGATGTGAGCACTGGGTCTATATAACATCTCAGCTTCTGAAAGAAATTAGCTTAAGAATGATGAAAGACACACATATTAATCCAAGGAACTCAGGAAACATCTAGCATGGGAATACATGATGGCACGCAGAGCTAGAAAGTAGCTGAGACTTTTCAGAAGTGGAGGGAGAAAATTTCTGATGTTGACCTAGATGAAAGAAGTAGGAAAGGAAATGTAGAAATAGAGGAAGACAATCACATGTCTGAGATAAGAGGTTAGCCATGTCACACCCAGTGGCTGGACCCTTCCTTGCAAAACATTATGCTATTTTAACATATTACATGTTAATATTTTCTTTTTCTTATTTTTCAACAAATAAATCTGTCCTTCTATCCATCCATCTATGTATCCATCCATCTTTCTTATACCCCACTGCATCGCTGGCTGATAGTGCCGATGATTCACAACATCAAGGGCTCTAGAGGATCAGAGCAAAGAAGAAGTCTCTCTGACCTCAATAATATTCATCAGTACCAAATGCAGAAGACTTCTAAAATTTATTGCAGTTTCTGGAGATGTGCTTCTCTAACAAGCCAGGTCTTAGATGGGAAGCTAGCAAGAAAAGTAGGTCATGAATAGAGCAGAAGAGCACTCTACTTGCAAGACAGTAGACAGATTCTGACCTGTGGCCTCTCAGAGAGAAACATGTTCTCTGCAGACAAGCGTATGCAGGCCTGATTAATCTTAGGACCCCTGGGAGACACTAGGCCTGTGCAATATTATGGAGATAAAGTCATTCTTGCAGCTGTGCAAGTTTTCATATTCAACAAAGCACAACAAATTTTCATATTTTGAAAAGGAAATTTCGTAATATGAAAAGAAATTTTCATATTCAACAAAGCAAAAGTTGGTAACACCCTTTGCAAGAGTCAGTCCCGGTCAAGACACAGCATGGACATGGGGGTCACCGCTCAGCTCCTAGGGCTCCTACTGCACTGGTTCCCAAATAAGTAAGGAGAACACTAGGAATTTGCTCAGTCAGTGTGGTCAGTACTGCCTGGCTATTCAGGAAAGCCCTCTCATAACATGATTAATAGTGTTAACAGTTTTATGTTTTCAATCTCAGTGCCAAACGTGACATCCAGATGACCCAGTCTCCATCCTCTCTATCTGTTTCTATAGGTGAGAGTCACCCTCACATGTCAGGCAAGTCAGGCAGGGCATTAGCCATGTTTTAGCCTGATATCAAGAGAAGCCAGAAAAAGCTTCTGAGCTCCTGATTCATGATGCATCTAATTTGCAAACCAGGGTCCTATTGCAGTTCAGTGGCAGTGTATCCAGGACACATTTTATTCTCATGATCAGCAACCTGCAACCTGAAGTTGCTGTAATTTATTATTGGTGAACAGTATAAAAGTTACCCTCTCACAGTGTTACAAACCCAATAAACTACCCAAGGAAGCAGATGTGTGAGGCTGGGATGCCCCAGCTGCTTCTCCTGGTGCCTCCATCTGCTGAGAGTGTTTCTCAGATGCAGCCACACTCTGAAGGTCACTGAGCAGTTTCATAGAAGGGGTAAGGGAGGTGTCCCTGCACCCTGAGTTTCTTTTATCCTTCTCAGCCCCAGCAGTAGACATGGCAGTGCCTCTCCTAATTTCGTAAAAGATAGAGTCATTACATCTGAGGACTTTGGGTTACAGTATTGGTCTAGGTTCATACAACAAAAGATAATGTATTGTAGGTAACCCAAATAGAAACAATCATCCTATGATTCTAGCTTATTTGGCTATTGTTTTAGGCTATTATTACTTTCTTGCTTATCATGTTACTTACTTACTTCTTAAGGCTAGGTAGCTGCTTGGAATGTCCTTTAAAGAGACTCAAGATTTTCTATTATTTCCATGCTTGGGGTGGGGGGGTTGCAGGCTCCTAAGAGTGAGTCCTGCTCTCTCCCACTTGTGGGTGTGGTCTCTCTCTCTCTCTTTTCTGCTCTTCTGATCATGGACTTCCTTCCTTCTGGAGGACTTAGGGTTCATAGTGCCATCTTGAAAGTAGGTAAACCAAAATCTGACAGTGCCTTAATCTTAGACTTCCCAACCTCCAGAGATGTGAGAGGATAATTGTCTGTTCTTTATTAATTATGGTTTCAGGCATTCTTTTATACCAAGACAAAACAGACTAAGAGACACAGCCCTCAACAGATGATAACAGGAGTAGAAGTATACATACCCCAGCTCTCTCTCTCCTCGGATGGAATAGCCTAGAGGGATTGTCTCCATGTTTCCACATGAGATGGAGCTTCAGTCATCTTAAAAGTTAGGTGTCTTTTGGAGTGACCTTTTCTTAATATGGAAATCCATGTCTAAACCAAAACTTTTCGAAGACCAGAGATTATAATGGTTAGGAAACCAGAAAGGTAAAAGGAGTGCTGGGAAATCTACTTCAAGAAGCAATGGTGGCTGGGTGTGGTGGCTTGGGAGGCTGAGATGGGTGAATCACCTGAGACCAGGAGTTTGAAACCAGCCTGGCCAACATGGTGAAACCCCATTTCTACTAAAAATACAAAAATTATCTGGGCTTGGTGGCGGGTACCTATAATCCCAGCTACTCAGAAGGCTAAGCAGGAGAATTGCTTGACCTTGAGAGGTGGAGGTTGCAGTGAGCTGAGATTGTACCATTGCACTCCAGCCTAGGTGACAAGAGCAAAACTCATCAAAGAAAAAAGAAAAAGAAAAATAAAGAAAGAGAGAGAAAGAGAGGAAAGAAAGAAAGAAAGAGAAAGAAAGAAAGAAAGAAAGAAAGAAAGAAAGAAAGAAAGAAAGAAAAAGAAAGAAAAAAGAAAGAAAAAGAAAAAGAAAGGAAAGAAAGAAACAAACAAGAAACAAAGAAAGAAAGAGAAAGAAAGAAAGGGGAGAAAAGGAAAGAGAAGGAATACAGGAAAAAAGGAGCTATATAATAATGGAGAGCATTAATGGCAGAGAGCCCAGTATGGTCACTAGTTCCCCGTCTCTCAAAATTAGCACACTTAGAGAATGGCCGCAGGATAGGTTGGGTGGTTCTTCTAAGTATCACCAGCAAGTTGGGATCATAGGAAGAAAGCTTCATTAGATCACAGAGTCAACAGAAAAATGAAGAGTTTTTTCTCATTTTATTTCATTTTATTGCATAATATAACTAAATTTGAGAAGCAAAATAAACAAATGCAAGTAAGCAACTACAACTAAAAAAATAAAAAGAATGCAAAAATGCAGCACCACCTTAGATGAACTGAATGAAAGCGTACATTTTAGGAAGCTAGAAAGTGACCCACGCAAAGTTAAAGAATTATGCTTTAAGGAACATTTACTTTAGATAAAGAGATTTTTCCCCATATGAGGACATTTATGGAAATTTCTATTTAAAGCCACATGTTGAAAAAGTACACCCATCTTTACTTCCTAATTAAGGAAGAGTTAAATTTGAAAATATTTGAGAGATTGTAAAGGATAAGAAACATAATTATTCATCAATGTCATTATCAAATATTTGCCTGTGCATATTGGTTTGGGGATTTTGTTCAGTCTTGTAACTTAACATGATAATGTTGTGTACTGAGTCATCACTGCCCTTCAGGCGTGAGCCCAAATAAAACACAATTCATATGCTGGAGATAAGCTCAGTGCAGCTCAGATAAGCTGCAGTAGAAACACTCAGCTGAGCTCTGCCTGGATCAGCCAAAATCATTAACATGAAAATCCATGAACATGAAAATCCATGCTTAATATTATAACCTACTGAGTTTTGAGTGATTAGTTACCAACCATTATTATGCAAATACCGTTAAATATTTCCACATCTGCCCATACAGATACATGTATTTTATTTAAATGTATGGGCTTAGTCTAAATTTTAGCAGTGCATTCATAAAGATTTTTAAAAAGAAATTAAAACAGTAACATTTGAGTAAAAATAGTAACATCATAAACATCATTTGAGTAAAAATGGTTACATCATTTATAGAAATGTGCACATGTGTTTATAATATACATGTAGGTACATAGGCCGTGTATTATTTCATGTATTATTGGCTGCACACATTTATGTTTGTATGTATTCATGTATAAATAAGGTTACAATTCCAAGTTAATTCAGGTGTTTCTGTTTGTTTCTGAATTGTTTCTTCATTTGGAGTCATAATTTTGCCTTCCTATTTGTGAGATTTGTACTTGACTGATATCATACCACTGCTAGGTCAAGGATGTCCTGGCAGAGTGGAAATCACAACACTGGGTAAAATTTGAGTTACCTCTCATGGTCACTTTCCAAAGAGCAACTGGCAATTCAATGACATTGACTGCTGGATTTGACAGCTTATCAGGTCTTAGGAGAAACACGGCTGAATGATTGCAGACAAAATTATTTTAGAAAAGCTATAACTGGACTTTTCAAAATGAACCTAGATTTAAAACAATGGTTTTCCAAGTGACTACCCATCTAAAGGCCATTACTGAGCAGGAGGCTCTCAATAATTAAGATGATCCAACACAGGGATGTCAGTCAGTCACCTTCCCAGGTTTTCCAGTGAGGTCCACGCATGGGCTCAGCAATGTGAATTTCAACTAAGGAGGCCCACATGACTACTGGCATTTCTAAGCATCCAACTTTCCAAGAACTACAACCTCTCGAGCCCCGAACATCGCACCACACATCAAAGATCAGACTAACCACCATGGTCAAGTTGATTACAGTGGGCCAGCAGAAACATACAGTCTCTCCCATGGTGGTACATCTCTGGGCATAAGCCTTCCTCTCAGGATGGTTTTCTAGTGAGGGTCAGTAGTGCCAGCAGCTGTACTCTCCTCTATGGTCTGTCATGAAGTGCTGCCTACTTCTAGGGATGTTTTGTAGTCCTGCATGGGTCTTCAGTCCTTTGAAAACTTCTTTCCATACAATATACAAATAATGTTTACAAAGAAAAGTGATATACACATATATAAATATGAGCATTTCTTTTTCTGAGCCTTTAAAATATTTGGACTTTAAGTAGAAAGAGGGAAAGAAGATATGCATGGAACCAAGTTAATGCTTAACGGAGACTTGTTATAATACAAGGATTGGTTAGGTGAGCTAAAGATCCAGTGTTAAATATCAAATGTTGTTTTTCTTTTTATCTTTGCATTTTAAAATAGAAAACAAGCTAATGTTGTTTGAGGTTTAAATATAGAATAATTGAAATACAAATATACAATGAAATTTTAAAAAGAAAAGGAAAACTTCTTTTCTTCATGACACAAATCTCTCAAACCTTAAATTCATTCTGAAATGATATTTCTAGCTCAAGCTTGTAAAGGAGTTTAGCCAGAGCATAGTCTTTGAATCTGTTCACTACAGGAGGTGTTTTTAAAGGTAGAGAACTAAGCAAACAAAAAGAGCCCATATCCAAGGAAATAATAAAATAATAACAGTAACAGCAACAACAGAAACACCATCTACAATACCAATTTCCATCTACTGACGTTTTGAAGACTTCTTGTGTATTGAACGCTGTGCTAAGGGCTGAATCAATAGCCTTTTCTAACCTGACCACCTCAGCATGGGCTGTTATGTATGTCTCTCCCAGCCACCCTGCTGTCCAGAGTCCATATCAATGCCTGGGGTAGCTCTGTGGAAGAGCTGTTCAGTTAGGACCCAGAGGGAATCATGGAAGCTCCAGCTCAGCTGCTCTGATTCTTGTTACTCTGGCTCCCAGGTACAGGAAAGACTGAATGGTTCTGCATGTCAGTGAAACTCTCTCAACCTTGTCAAGTCCTGTCACCTGGCACCACCTGCTGGGAAGGCACAATAATTAAAATTCATTGTAGATCAATGCACTGGGAAGACAATAGATATGATCTAGTGTACGTGTGTGGCATTTCTGCTTTTATTCCAATTTCAGATACCACCAGAGAAATTGTGATGACGTAGTCTCCAACCTCCCTGTCTTTATCTCTAGGAGAAAAAGCCACCCTCACCTGTAGAGCCAATTCAAGTATTAGCAGCTCCTTAGCAGGTATCAGTGGAAACCTGGGCAGACTCCCAGGCTTCTCATCCATGGTGTATCCACCAGGACCACCAATGTCTCAGTCTAGTGGAGTGGCACTGGGTTTGGGGCAAACTTCAGTCTCATTACCAGCAGGCTGGAGCATGAAGATTTTGCACTTTAATCCTGTTATCAGCATAGTAGTGGGTATTCCACAGTGATTCCACGTGAAACCAAACCTCCACAAGACTGCTGGTGTTTTTTTGCTCAAACCTTCTGTTTCTTTAGGGTAAGCTACTATAGTGGCTGCTCAGTTTTATTGAGAGAAAACAATGGAGACTTCAATAAATAGAAGCTTATACCACATTCATGCATTATAAAAGCTAATATTGTGAGTAAAATAATTCTCCCTAAATTAATTCGATACAGTGACAACTAAAATCCCAGAGAACTTCTGTAAAATTGAAATGATGTTTCATATATATATATATATATATATATATATATATATGTATATATAGTGTGTATGTGTATATATAGTGATATTTATATGTATATTTTATATATATAGTGTGTGTATATACACATACATACATACATAAGTACATATCACACATGCATTCAAATTACAAAATTACTTTAGAAAAGCTATGACTGGACCTTTCCAAAAATAGTCATTGGAATCTTGCATAACAATAACAGGCCACACCGGGCGCAGTGGCTCACTCCTATAATCCCAGCACTTTGAGAGGCCAGATCACCTGAAGTTGGGAGTTCAAGACCAGCCTGACCAACATGGAGAAACCCCATCTTTACTAAAAATACAAAATTAGCTGGATGTGGTGGCACATGCCTGTAATCCCAGTCACTCAGGAGGCTGAGGCAGGAGAATAACTTGAACCCAGGAGGCAGAGGTTGTGGTGAGCTGAGATCAGACCATTGTACTTCAGCCTGGGCAACAAATGCGAAACTCCATCTAAAAATAATAATAATAATAATAATAATAATAATAATAATAGGTTGGGTGTGGTGGCTCATGCCTGTAATCCCTGAACTTTGGGAGGTGGAGGCAGCCAGTTTGCTTGAGGTCAGGAGTTAGACCATGCTGGCCAAGATGGTGAAACCTCAACTCTACTAAAAAAAATACAGGCATGGTGACACATTCCTGTAGTCTCAGCTGCTCAGAATCGCTTGAAGCCAGGGGGTGGAGGTTGCAGAGACCCAAGATCATAGCACTGCACTCCAGTCTGGGCAACAGAGCGAAAGCAAAACTGTCTCAAAAAAAGTAGAAGAAGAAGAGGAGGAGGAGGAAGGAGAAGGAGAAGAAAGGAAGAAGAAGAAGAAGAAGAAGAAGAAGAAGAAGAAGAAGAAGAAGAAGGAGGAGGAGGAGGAGGAGGAGGAAGAGGAGGAGGAGGAAGAGGAGGAGGAGGAAGAAAAGAAGTAGAAGAAAGAAGAAAAGAAGAAAGAAGAGAAGAAAAGAAGAAAGAAGAGAAGAAGAAGGAAGAAAAGAAGAAAGAAGAGGAGAAGAAGAAAGAAGAAAAGGTAGAAGAAAGAAGAAAAGAAGAAAGAAGAGAAGAAGAAGAAAGAAGAAAAGAAGAAGTAGAAGAAAGAGGAGAAGAAGTAGAAGAAAGAAGAAAAGAAGAAAGAAGAAGAAGGAGGAGGAGAAGAAGAAAAAGAAGAAAGAAGAAAAGAAGAAGAAGAAAGAAGAAAAGAAGAAAGAAGAGATGAAGAAGAAACAAGAAAAGAAAAAGTAGAAGAAAGAAGAAAAGAAAGAAGAGGAGAAGAAGAAGAAAGAAGAAAAGAAGTAGAAGAACAAGAAGAAGAAGAAGAAAGAAAGAAGAAAAGAAGAAGTAGAAAGAAGAAAAGAAGAAAGAAAAGAAGAAGAAAGAAGGAGAAGAAGAAGGAGGAGGAGGAGAAGGAGAAGAAGAAGGAGAAGAAGAAAGAAGAAGAAGATTATTGAAAGAATAACTCCAAGCAGTATCAAATCCTTTTGAGGAAATGTATGCTCTTCCCGGGTCCACAAGGGGGTGTAGTTTCAAAGGCAGGAACTTTCCAGCGCCATATCCCCCCCGCCCATCCAGGGACTAGAGGTCTTTGTTTAAACTTTCGCGCGCGCGGGAAAGAATCAAAGATCAATCACTCCAGCGGAAGTTTAAAGGAACTCCTTTCATAGGTCAGGAAAATTAAATGGGGTGGGAATTCCTCCCAGGTTAAAAGTTCCTTTCCCCCACATCCGGGTGGACTCCATGTCTGGATCCCTTTCCATGACCTTGTGGAAGCTGCTCTTTGTCTTTTCTATTTCTTTCTCCTTTTTCTCTCTCTCTGCCTAAATAAATCACTTTCTGCAAAACTCTTTGGGGTCTGATATTTACTGACAAGTACACCACGTCTGACGAGGTCTTCCCTCCTATTCTTGGGTGAGTGAGAGACCAAGGACCTGGAAGAACACAACCCACCAGGGAGTGAGCTGAGTCTCCCCAGGGTGCCGGAACCGGGTCTCAGTATTGGCGAGCCAGCCAGGAGAAGGTACAGCATAAGAAACTGTTCCTTCGAAGTGGTAAGTGAGTCTGACCTCTCTCATTTAAAATCTATCCTGTCGCTTTAAGGAGACACTGGGAGCAGCTGCACCAGGCCATGGGGTCAGGGCCCAGTAGGGCCTGGTCGCTGATCCAGGCCCCAGCCTGTCTTTAAGGGGTGCGGGCCAGCCAGACTTAAAGGCTCAGTTCTTTTTTCCAAACTATCTTTCTGTCTCTCTCTCTGTCTCTCTCTCTCTCTCTCCCTCTCTCTCTAGGCTGCATCTCTGGATCAAGCACCTGCAGGAGGCGGGGCAGGTAGATGCTATCTGCAGAAACTGGGCAGAACCAGCTGTGCTGGTGGCAAACTAAGCCTGCGGGGGATGGAGTGGACAAGCACTCTCCCTGGGGCTGTTTGCTCACAGGCCTCACCTCCCGGGCATAAACTGGGACCACAGGAACCACAGCTTAGCCCTGGGAGTGGGCCTGGGCTGTTAAAAGCCACAGTCACCAGCACTGTGGGGAGGGAGCAAAACAGCAGGGGTGGGGGGAGGTATGGCTTGGGCCTGCATGGGACTGGGGAGTGCAGCAGCCTGGGGCCACAGCCAGGCAAGCCTCTCCAGCTTCCCTCAGTCCAAGGCAGCAGCAGCTGCAGGCTTCCAAACAGGGATGCACCTGGCTTTTAAACTCACAGAGGCAAGCAGTTTTTTTCTCTCGGCATATTGTAAGGAGACAGTGGCTAAAGCAAAAAGCAGTCGCTGGCTGCAAGCCCTGCCCAGAGCTTCAGGCCCACACCTGGGTCCAGAGTTCCATAAGGCAGACTTCTTCCTGGCAGCCCCTCAGCACAAGCAGCCAAATTGTAAACGGGTTAAGGTATAGGGCTGGCAGCCATGAGGTTGCCAGTTCAAATCTCTGGTGGTATCAGTCTTGAATTGGGGAAACCTTCTGGGGAATCCAGAAGCTGAAGGCTATGGAACTTTGTGTTTTGTGTATAATTTGTCTTGCTTGGGATTGGCTTTGTCTACAGCAGAAATTCTCCAACTAGAAGATCATAGTCAAACCTGGTCCTAGGCCCAAATAGTTAATTGCAGGCCCCACAACTCTAAGGGCATTTTCCTATCATGGAAAATGGGGTGGGGGAGGAGGTCAGGGTCCTGAGGGTATTGCTCCAGCCTTAGTCACGCACCCGCCATCTTTGAATTGCATGCATAAAGGTCCCTCCCTAGAAGTTTACCCTCCTAGGGCAGTTTCATAATCTGGCCTGTGTCAATTGGACTTTTGCTCGGGAATATTAGTACCCATCTCCCGAGCCTCACTGGCCTGGTTCAGGGACGTGCTGGTATGAACCAACCATCCCAGCAGTCTACATGTCTTTATGGTGGTTACCAAAGGAATGCAGACAGTAAGCGTGAGTTCTCATGACGCTGGTAGGCACGATTTGAATCCAGTACATGGGAGGCCCTGAAAAGATTATCATGCATCTTGGTCACACAGAAATTACGAGGTACTGACTGGGGGACACCCCAGATCCCATGCCCTATCTGAGGGATGCCTCAGATCGAGTGGTTTCAATTAATAACCAGGGACGTGGGCATCCCTTGTGTTCGATTTCAGATGGGTGCTACTCTTCCCAAAATAAAGTCACCATTAAGATGTATCCTGGAAAATTGGGACCAGTTTGACACACAATCTTTGAAGAAGAAGCGGCTCATTTTTCTCTGTGGAACAGTGTGGCCGAAATACCCCCTGCTGAGTGGAAAAACCTGGCCTCCTAAGGGAAGTATAGAATATGACACTATTCTACAATTAGACCTGTTTTGTAAAAGTGAGTGTAAATGGTTTGAGGTCCCCTATGTGAAACTTTTCTTTTCTCTAAGGGATAAGCCTCAGCTCTGTCAGGCCTGTTCCCCATACCCTACTCAGCCCTCCTCAGTACTATCTCCACATTTGGGACTCCCTGTGGCTTCTACCTCCACCAATGCCAACCAGGGCTCCTCAGCCCCTATACCCCAACAGGAGCCAGGGAGAGCCGAGACGTCCAAGGCATCTCAGGTTACCAAGATGCCCAGCCTCTGCCCCCTACAGGCAGTAGGAGGAGAATTTGGCCCAACCAAGGTACACACCCCCTTCTCACTTCCTGACTTAAAGCAAATTAAAGTGGACTTAGGAAAGTTTTCAGATGACCCAGACAAGTACATAGATGTTCTGCAGGGCCTGGGTCAGTCCTTTGAATTAAACTGGAAAGATATCATGCTATTGCTTAATCAAACCCTAACCAGCAATCAGAGAGAGGCTGCTCTAGCAGCAGCTCAAGAGTTTGGGGACACCTGGTACTTTAGTCAAATACATGACCTAATGACACCAGAGGAAAAGGATAGATTTCCTACAGGTAAACAAGCAGTTCCTGGCACAGACCCTCACTGGGATCCTAATTCAGAACAGGGAGACTGGAGCCGTAGGCATTTCTTGACCTGCATACTTGAGGGATTAAAGCGAACTAGGAAGAAGCTCATGAACTATGCAATGTTATCCACCATAACTCAAGGAAGGGAAGAAAACCCAACAGCTTTCCTTGAGCGATTGCGGGAGGCCTTGAGAAAGTATACTCCCCTGTCACCAGACTCCATTGAGGGTCAGTTAATACTAAAGGACAAGTTTATTATGCAGTCAGCAGCAGATATTAGGAGGAAGCTCCAGAAGCTGGCCTTGGGGCCAGTACAGAGTGTAGAATCATGACTGAACCTGGCAACCTCGGTGTTTTATAATAGAGAACAGGAGGTACAGGCTGAAAGGAACAGGAGAGATCAGAGAAAAGGTGCTGCCTTAGTCATGGCCTTCAGGCAAGGAGACCCCAGGGGCTCAAATGAGGGAAAGCCTCGGGTTAGCCACCAGGGTGGCAGAGCTTGTTACCAGTGCGGTCTGAGGGGACATTTTATAAGAAATTGTCCCCAGAGGAATGGACCACCTCCTAGTCCTTGCCCACTGTGTCAAGGGGATCACTGGAAAGCACACTGTCCCAGGGGACGAAGGTTCCCAGGGCCTGAGGTGTCTAACAGATGACTGAACTGCAGGACTAAGGGTGCCTGGGGCAAGTGCCAGCTCGCATCATCACCCTCAATGAGCCCCTGGTAAAGCTGACTATAGAGGGCCAGGAAGTTGACCACCTCCTGGACACTGGCACGGCCTTCTCAGTAGTACTCTCCTGACCTGGACAGTTGTCCTCTAAGTCTGTAACTATCTGCTGAGTCCTAGGATGAGCAGTCTCCTGATATTTCTCTCAGCTCCTAGAACATGCTTTATGGACTGCCCTTTCTTACTAATGATCTTGTATTAGACAAGGAAACAGCAGACTTAATAAAAGATATAACCTCCTTGGCTAAGTACCAACAGGCTCTTAAAACTTTACCTAAAGGACACCCTAGGGAAAAAGGGAAAGCGTTGTTCTACCCTGGAGACTTGGTGCTTGTTAAATCTCTCCCCTCAGACTTTTCCTCTTTAGGCTCATCTTGGGAAGACTATTTTTGGTTATTCTGTCTACCCCAATGGCAGTTAAGGTGGTGGGAATTGACTCATGGATTCATCACACTCAGCTGAAGCCTTGGACACCTCCTGAGGAAAGTCATAAAACCTCACTGTGCAGTCAAGAAATAGTATCATGGAACTTGTTTAACAACTGGCTGTTCTGGTTATATCCTCTCCTAGGCCTGTGTATAACCATTCGATATTTGTTGGCTTTTGGGCTTTTCATCTTTAACCTTCCTGTCACATTCGTTTCTTCTAGAACCATAAGGTCACAAATAATCCTGCAACTGGAATCCCAGATGTCCTTGGCTCATCAGCTCTATTATGGACCTCAGGATCAACCTGCACCCCTGAAAGACTCCCCTCTGGAGGAAACCTCAACTGCAGGGCCCCTTCTACACCCCATTTCAGCAGGAAGTAGCTAAAGAGCGATCGACGCCCCATGTCCACACAGAAGTTGGACTTTCCTGTTCAGAGGGGGGATCGAGGGAATGTATTCTCTTCCCGGGTCCAAAAGGGGGCATAGTTTCAAAGGCAAGAGCTTCCCAGCACCATACCTCCCTGCCAATCTGGGGACTAGAGGTCTTTGTTTAAACTTTCACAACACGGGAAAGAATCAAAGATCAATGATTCCAGTGGAAGTTTAAAGGAACTCCTTTCATAGGTCAGGAAAATTAAGTGGGGTGGGAATTCCTCCCAGGTTAAAAGTTCCTGTCCCCCACATCTGGGTGGACTCCATGTCTGGATCCCCTTTTACAACCTCGTGGAAGCTACTCTTTCTCTTTTCTGTTTCTTTCTCCGTTTTTTCTCTCTTTGCCTAAATAAATCACTTTCTGCAAAACTCTTTTGGGTCCGATATTTACTTACAAGAGCACTGCGTCTGATGGGATCCTTCCCCCCATTCTTGGGTGAGTGAGAGACCAAGGGCCTGGAAGAACACAGCCCACCGGGGAGTGAGCTGAGCCTCCCAGGGTCCTAGAACCCAGTCTCACTGTTACGAATAACAAAAATTAAAGTATTTTGTGTTGGTGAAGAGTGAGAATGATAACCCTGTGCAATGGGTTAGATAATCTAAATACAGATCTGCACATATGTATTCACCCAATTTACAATAAAAGTGTTACCACAATTGTCTTAGACCATTCATGCTGAAAGACAAAAATATGCTGGCCAGGTAATTTAAAACAAGAGACATGTACTTTCTCACAGTTCTGAGAAACTGAGAAGGCTGGGAAATCCAAGGTCATGGCATTGGCAATCTTGGTGTCCCATGAGGGCTGCTCTGGCTTCCAAGATGGTGCCTTGTGGCTGTGTCCTCATGTGGTGGAAGAGGAAGGGCACAAGAGACAAACTGTGTGAAGCCACTTTCATTGGGCATTCATCCTATTCACAGGGGTGAAACCCTCTTGAGTAATCAGCTCCCAAAGCCTCCACTTTCTAATACTGTTGCATAGGGTTAACACGAATTTTGGATGAGACACAGACATTCAGACCCGAGCAGTAATCAGTTAAAAAATATAGAATAATTGAACTGTATTGGATCAATAAGATACCTATATTACATCAAAATGAATCCTGATCTCTACATTTCACCTCTACATTATACAAATATCAACTCTAAATGAATCATAAACTAAAATATAAAGGCAAAATAATAAAGCTTTTAGAAAAGAGCATAAAAACATATACCATAAACAATGCAGAAATACATGTATTAAAGAAGACACACAAAGCACTAGGCACAAAGACAAAGATTCATAAACTATGTTTTATTTGTATGAATTCTTTCCTATAGTATTTTAAACAAATAAATTAAAAATATTATTTGATGAATACATATAGAAGAAATTAACTACAGAGAGGAAAGTCAAATTATAAAGAATATGAGATTCAGAATTCTGATTAACTTGGTTGAAGGAGATAAGCATATGGCATCCTGGAAACCTCAACCAGAGATCACACTTTTAGAGGATCCTGTAGAATGGTAGGTACTGTGACAACCATCTTGAAGGATATAACTGGCATCAGTCAACCCTGTGGCCCAAACAATTCACATCCCTCTTACTTGTTAAATGCTCTAATTCTCACCCCATCAAGCCTAAGTATTATTCCACAATAGTGTCAGGGCAAAGTTCAAAATATCATCATCAAAATGATGTCCCGGGGAGCTAATGTCAGCAAGATAGCAGAGTAAGAGATACCAGGCTTCACCCTTCATAAACCAGCAATTAAACAATTATCCAAGAAGGCAATTACCCTGAGTGGGCTGAGGAGTTCAATTACAAACATGCAGCAACATAATAAAGTAAAAAACCAAGAATAAGCACACACAAAGGATCACTGGAAGCTGATGACACACCTGAGAGTCCTGATACCTCTAGGAACAAAGAAAGCGGAAGATACAGAAGAAATTAACTACAGAGAGGAGAGTTGAATTATAAAGAATATATCAGAGATTCAGAATTCTGATTAACTTGGCGGGGGGAGATAGGTATATGGCACCGTGGAAACCTCAACCAGAGATCACACTTTTAAAGGAACCTGTAGAATGGTAGTTCCTGTAACAGCCAACTTGAAGGATATAACTTATAATTTTTATCAGGCAGAAGTGGTGCCACTGTGGGCCCCATGGCCTGCTCTGTGGGAGGACCCTGCAGCCTTTGCTACTGATAACCTCAGCAGTCACTCAGGCAATCCCCCACCATTCAGCTTTCCCAGTGGAGGCCCCTTAATGTTCCTCATGGAGGATCACAGCAGCCTGCTCCACAGGGGCCACTGGTGCTTTTGCCTGGGTGATAACCTGCAGCCATAGTTGCACACACCCCAGAGAAGGAGATGCTGCTATATGCAGTCTCCAATAAGGAGCCATTGTTGTGCCTCCTGTGACAGGGCTACCTCTCAGCCCCTTGGCATCGACCCCACCCTCTTCACTGACCCAGACCCAGGCCCCAGGGCCTCACCCTGCACTGGCAACTAAGACACTAAGCCACCTCTATGTGGACTAGCCCATGCCCAGCCCCAGTCTCACTGTGACTGCAAGTGTACCCTCACTCCAGACCTCATCACTGTGGCTTCTCTGGAAATTGCCAAAGACATGCAACAAATTGAGATGTGTTTAGAGGCACACTTCAGAGATATTGCTGGTCTGGTTTCCAATCACTGCAATAAAATGAATATCATTATAAAGGGAGTCACACACATTTTTTGGTTTTCCAAAAACTTTGCTGAAGTTGCTTAAGATGATAAGCAACTTCAGCAAAGTCTCAGGATGCAAAATCAATTTGCAAAACTTGCAAGGATTCCTATACACCAATAACAGACAAACAGAGAGCCAAATCATGAGTGAACTCCCATTCACAATTGCTACAAAGAGAATAAAGTACCTAGGAATACAACTAACAAGTGATGTGAAGGACCTCTTTAAAGAGAACTACAAACCATTGTTCAAGGAAATAAGAGAGGACACAAACAGATGGAAAAACATTCCATGCTCAAAGTTAGGAAAAATCAATATCGTGAAAATGGCCATACTGCCCAAAGTAATTTATAGATTCAATACTATCCCCATCAAGCTACCAATGATTTTCTTCACAGACTTGGAAAAAAAAAAAACACCTTAAAATTCATATGGAAGCAAAAAAGAGACCACATAGCCAAGACAATCCTAAGGAAAAAAAAAAAAAACAAAAACAAAGCTAGAGGCATCACACTGCCTCACCTCAACCTATATTACAAGGATACTGTACTCAAAACAGCATGGTACTGGCACCAAAAGAGAGATATAGGCCAATGGAACAGAACAGAGGACTCAGAAAGAATGCCATACAACTACAACCATTGATCTTTGACAAACCTGACAAAACAAGCAATGGGGAAGGATTCCCTATTTAATAAATGGTATTGGGAAAATTGTTAGTCATATGCAGAAAGCTGAAACTGGATCTCTTCCTTACACCTTATACAAAAATTAACTCTAGATGGATTAAAGGTTTAAACATGAGGCCTAACACCATAAAAAGTCTAGAAGAAAATAGGCAATACCATTCAGAACATAGGCATGGGCAAAGACTTCATGATTAAAACACCAAAAGCAGTGGCAACAACAGCCAAAACAGAAAAATGAGATCTAATTAAACCTAAGGGCTTCTGCACAGCAAAAGAAACTATCAATAGAGCGAACTGGCAACTAACAGAATGGAAAAAAATTTTTTGCAATCTACCCATCTGACAAATGGCTAATATCCAGAATCTACAGTGAACTTTAACAAATTTACAAGAAAAAAACAAACACCCCACTAAAAAGTGGATAAATGATATGAACGGACACTTTTCAAAAGAAGACATTTATGTAGCCAACAAACATATGAAAAAAAGCTCATCATAACTGGTCATTAGGGAAATGCAAATCAAAACCACATTGATATACTACCTCATGCCAGTTAGAGTGGTGATCATTTAAAAATCAGGAGACAACAGATGCTGGAGAGGATGTGGAAAAATAGGAACGCTTTTACGCTATTGGTGGGAGTGTAAATTAATTCAACCATTGTGGAAGACGATAATGTGGCAATTCCTCAAAGATCTAGAAATAGAAATACCATTTGACCCAGCAATCCTATTACTGAGTATATACCCAAAGGATTATAAATCATTCTATTATAAAGACACATGTTTATTGTGGCACTGTTCACAATAGCAAAAACTTGGAACCAACCCAAATGCCCATCAATGATAGACAGGATCAAGAATATGTGGCACATATAGACCATGGAATACTATGCAGCCATAAAAAAGAATGAGCTCATGTCCTTTGCATGGACATGGATGAAACTGGACACCATC
>CAUYLG010023806.1:0-179763 GCA_963573385.1 Cacajao melanocephalus
GACACATAATCGCTAGATTCACTAGGGTTGAAATAAAGGAGAAAATTCTAAGGGCAGCTAGAGAGAAAGGTCAGGTTACCCATAAAGGGAAGCCTATCAGACTCACAGCAGACCTCTCAGCAGAAACCCTACAAACTAGAAAAGAGTGGGGGTCAGTATTCAATATCCTTAAAGAAAAGAATTTTCAACCTAGAATCTCATATCCTGCTAAACTAAGCTTCATAAGTGAAGGAAAAACAAAATTTTTTGCAAACAAGCAAGCACTCGGAGATTTCATCACCACCAGGCCTGCTTTACAACAGCTTCTGAAAGAAGCACTACAAATAGAAAGGAACAACCAGTATCAGTCACCCCAAAAGCTTACTAAAATGTAAAGAGAGTATCTCCATAATGAAGAATCTACATGAACTAATGGGCAAAATAGCCAGCTAGCATTAAATCATAATATTGAACTTACAAATATTAATATTAATCCTAAATTTAAATGGATTAAATGCCCCAATTAAAGACACAGACAGGCAAATTGAACAAAAAGTCAAAACCCATTGGTACGCTGTATCCAGATTTATCTCACAAGCATCGACACACAAAGACTCAAAAAAAAGGGATGGAGGAAGATTCATCAATCAAATGGAGAGTAAAAACAAAACAAAACAAAACAAAACGTTGTAATTTTTGTCTCCGACAAAATAGACTTTAACAGTAACATAGACTAAAAGAAACAAAGAAGGATATTACATAGTGGTAAAAGAATCAATGCAACAACAGGAGTTAATGATCATAAATACATATGCACCCAATATAGGAGCACCGAGATACATAAGACAACTTCTAAATGACTTATAAAGAGACTTGGACTCCTGCACAATAATGGCGGGAGATCCTGACACCACATTGTTAATATTCGACAGATCAATGAGATAGAAAATTAATAGGGAATTTAGACCTGGAATAAGTAAACTTAGTGAATATCTATAGAATTATTCATCCCAGGTCTCCAGAACATACATTTTTCTCAGTATCATATTACACCTACTCTGAAAGTGACTATATAATTAGAAGTAAATCACTCTTCAGCATTTGCATAGCATTTCACAGACTTAAATGAAATACTGGTTGGCTGTTTATTTTCTTCCCTTATTCCTTCCTGTCTCTGTTGTTAAGTACAATTATCGGCATAAAAGAGGTTTTTAATACCTATTCCTAGATTGTTTTCCAGCCTGGGCAATAGAGCAAGAATTCTGTTCTCTCTCCCCCTTTTTTCTTCTTCTTTCTCTCAAAAAAAAAAAAAAAAAAAAAGAAAGCCTGTGGGAGATAGGTATGGGAGTGGGATCAAGGAGAAGAGTGATAAAGGACACCTCTTGTTATTCCCCACACACTTTGATGATATTTAATATTTTAAATCAGTTGAATCTATTCAGTGTGTGAAACCATTCAAACCTGAAACCATATTAGCATTAGCTTGCATCAGACTATAATTGGTACAATATGAACCAGCATAGATTATTTTCTTTTAATGAGTTCCTTGTCCAAATGACTCTGGAATCATTTCCAAATTTGAATTGATTCAAACTGTGACTATTTATGAATGATAATTGGTTAGGTAGATGTTTCATTGAGCCTTGTAGATAGATGAAGAAGGGCCAGGAGAGGAGCAGCAGCAGGATCCTTGCACATCCAACACTCAGCAGAAGGAGGCTTTGGTAGTTGGACAGTCTAATGGTCCCAGGCCAGCGAGCACAGAGCTATCACTGGTCTCCTGAGTGGGGCCTATTCCTGCTTGTGACTCACAGTAAAATATCCTGACTCTCTTATGGAGAAAGTGTGACTGGTTTGTCTCCAGCTCCCCTTACACTTTTTATTCGTAGAGGGAAAGCAACTCCAGGCCTAAGAATGTGTTTATATGAGACGGAATCACAAAATAGCTGGGTTCTACATTCAGCAGGGCTCAGTACAAGTAGGGTACCACAGTTTTGTGATAATCAGTGCTATCATAAAAGATTGAAGCAACAAATCTGGCCCTATGTATAAAGGTTGTCTTCTATAGCAATAACAAACTCTTAATGACATAGAAACAACTTTGGAGGAGATACGTAATTATTTGGATTCCTGAGATTATAGGCAAGTTAGACATATACCAGATATTCAGCACTTGGTCTGAAGAGTACTTTCTATATTAGAAGCAGCAGCCCCTATTTTATAGCTAGGGTGTGAACCATTTAATGTCTCAATAAGCCATTAAAATGTAGGAAGAATAATTTCCATTTTTAGTTTCTACAAATATGGAAGTGAATTGTATGAACTACTTAGGCCAAGACAATCAAATAGACATCGTGCATTGCTCTGTACTTCTATATGTTGCAAGTATAGCTGAAAAGAGATTTACATCACATATTTGGTAGGATTCTAATTAATAAGATCACAATCAAATAATCTTGCATTTTATCAACCTGTGGCTCTGGGTGAAAGTTAAAGGTGAAACAGCAATGCTATCTTAAAATACACAGCCAACATATAATAATATTTACTTCTCTTTGTTGAGTTCATTTCCATTTAAAAAAGACAGAAGTATACAGATTTAACAATCTCTGTAAGAACATTTTCCTGCCCCCCCGCCCCGACTATCTTATTTTGTTTACACAATTAAATTCTATAGACTCTTGCTGGCATTATTTGAAAACTTCTGGGAGTACTGATCACATTAAATTAAAAACTCATAATTTTTTTTTAGTCAATAAACTATCTGAGTCAAGGAAGAAGCAATCACGATTTTTTTTTTCTTTAGATAATATGTCTCAAATATGGTAGGTATTATTGCTGGTGTGGACATCTTTACAAAAACTGAAGGCCAGTTGCTGGCATATTTTCTTCATACCCTTGAAAAATGCAAATACAAATCTCAAATGTCAAGGAGTTAATACCCAGTATATAGGTCTGCCTTTATAAGACATAAAGTAAAAAGCAAGAGATATGAATTCTGATATATGAACATCTTGTTCCAGTTCATTTTGAGAGCCTCAGAGAATGACTTTGCTGGAAGAGTTTTCACGTTCTTACTGCAATTGGAAACATCCAAACTGAAGAGGTTTTAATACCTGTGGTAGCACCTGTGGCTTTTAAATTCTTTTGTAACCACTAGAGACCTGAGAGAGACTTGACATTTACTTAATTTGGCTGATAATACTCAATAAATAAGAATCACAATGGATAAAATCCACTAATATTAGAAAAGTCACTTTTCTGCCCACCACCCATGCAACAAGTTAATTTTTTTGGAGGAAGACTAAAACTTGAATTCCTACTAATAGTATGAACTGTAGCAAATCTTAGTTGAATTTGTGTGAGACCTTTGGGAAAAACAGATAGGCAGGATGTTTGTCTCATCTATTCTATTTTTCCTGATGAATTTATCTTGTAAAGAATGAGACTGGTCCCAATTTCTCTATGCCTCAATATCGACGTCTGGAAAGCATGTGTTATTTATACGATAAGGTTAGTGAGACTGATTACATAGCATTAACAAAGAAGAGGGAATCATTTATGAACAGTGTGGGGAATCTTCACTACAGGACAATCTATACTTCATTTATTTAGCATAGTTTGGACTATATACAAATATATAAGGCAATAGTTTCTAATTAGATTTTGTCTAGGTCTTGTAGTCTTATATTTCTGGCTGAAATTAAAATAAATCCTTAGAGAAACAGAACTGGGTTCACAGTATCTCTTTTAAAGCCATTTTTGCAATATGTATTTATAAAACATTTCCAGACAATTAATAATCTGTACTTACTTGAAGTGAATTCAAGTAATGACTTTTACAACAAAAGCAAGAATAATTTCCTCAGCAAAAATGTAGCAGTGTTTCTAGCTATTAGACATTCTGTAATGAATGTCTGAGTCAAATTTGATACAGGTATTTCTATATAGATATTTATCCTTTTATCTAAAATTCATAATGAAGTTCAAAACTGAAAATAATATTGCCTATCTATTTCAATATCAAATCCCATAAAGGAAAAATGAAGAGAATGTAAGGTAAGAATTAAATATGTGATACAGAAACAAGTAGATAATCTATGTAAATTCTTAATGTGACCATGAAGATTATATAGATAGTTTTCCATTAGGTATTTGATTGCATAGATGAATTAAATGCCATAGACAATGCTTATTCGTGATTTAATAACTATTGAAAAGCAAAGTAATTACTCAATTAAAAAAAACTTTTAAAGAAACAGGCTTATTTCACTAAATTGAATAATTTTTGTGGTTGGACAGTGAAGGTGAGAGAATGTTGCAGAAAAAAAGAAAGTACAGTCTTAATTAACGCAAAACAAGGACAGAAAGTATTTTCAAGGATCTCCGGGTGGGGATTATTTAACGATTTTTAATTATGTACAGATCTTTTCTTTCTCTATGGGAACCCATCTCCAGAATTAGAATATATTTTGGTGGGCAAATATAGTCTGATATATAAATACTTGTTTTATAAACATCATCTTAAAATGTACTCATTCAATGTGTTGAATCCTAGTGGCTACGAAGAGATGGCATATCTCCAAAGGGCTAGTCACATAATCTTTTATGGGTTAACTGAAAGGACTTAATTTGATATAATTAAGATATAAAATGATATATACTTAAAGATATAAAATTTAAAGATTTTATATCTTACCAAGGGGATGTCATTGCAGAGTGCACTGGTGAACAAAGATCACTAGGAATAAGGTATGAAGCTTAGCTTCATATCCAGGGCAAAAATACAGAGTAGTGGTCAAGCAAAAGAACAGATAAATGTACCCTAGGGTGGCTGTTCAAGAAGGATCAGAAGGACTTTAACAAGGTGATTTCAACCTCAAACTTCATTAAGATATTTGCATCAGAAAAACTCCATGAGTACAAAAACTAAAATATTAACAAACAAAGGGATTCAAAGCCTCTAAATTCAAAGGAAGACAGTGGCTAAAATTAAGCCAAAAAAAAAGAACCAAAAGTATATGATTCCAGACACAAGACCAAAGAGCATAATTGAAAGCTGGTAGGAAGACAGGAATTACACTATAGGAAATGCAATACGTAATGCCTTCCATACTTGGGCAAAAAATCTAGGCAGTCAACACGAGGCACTGCAATACTGAGAGCGACTTTCATCTCATTTCACTTCCTGCTGTAACAGTCCATTCTAGGACTGTAAACTCAAGAGTCCGCAGGTTGTAGCAGATAAATCAACTCAAAAAATGAATGTCCTGACTTAACTGGGGAGTATGAGGGCATTAAGGTGAGTACACATATTTTCAATTAATTCATTTATTAATTTGCTCCTTCAAAAACATGTACTGAGGATGAAAGGAAACATGGTGAAGTAGGGCCTTCAAAAATCCTCTCTTTCTTAAAAGCAATGAGAACAATAGCAAAAAAGAAAAATTGTCAAAATCAACTTTAGAATTCCCAAAAAATGAATCAAAAGCTTACAGCAACCTGAGGATAATTTATTCAAGAAAAATGGACAAATCTGAGTAAGAAAAGTGAGCCTTGTGGTGATTTAACTTACAATATTCCCATGCCCCAATGCCCTAGCTTTGTGGTGGCCTTAAAAACCAACAGCCTGCAATTATGGTGAAAACCAGCAGTCCAACAGCCACTAGAGGAAACAGAATGGGATTGGGGTTTCTATAGAGCCACCTTCCCAGATAAGTGTAATTATTTGTCCTGTCTGATGGTTCCACGGAAGCACCACTTCAACAGTGCCTGACTTGACACAGAGCCACCATACAGCTTATGCAGTGAAAACAATCTTTTCCTGAGGACATTTGTCAAAAACAATTACAGGCAAGCACGGCTGACTGAGGTGGTGTACAGCATTTTGGACAAATAACAGGCTAACCACAGCTTGAAAGGAAAATCCGGAGAATGAGATAGCCATAGGGGTCTTTCAAAAGCTCTGACACATTCCTGGAAATGTAGAAAGCCATGTGCATATTTACGATGGTGAGCATGACCAGGGCTGTGCACATTCTCAAGAAAGGCCTGAAAAGATCCTATGCACTCACATCTGGCTGAATTTGAGGCTCTGTACAAGCAGTAAATGAAATTTCAAAACTTTCTGAAAAGCTGTAGTAAACAGTATTGTGTGGAACTGTCATTAGAATAGACACAAAAATCAACATAATGAAACAGAAAGTCCGAAAATGAATCCATATATTTAAGATTAATGGATTTTGGCAAGAGATGTCAAGACAATTCATTAGGGGAGAGAATAGTCTTCAATAAATAGTGCAGAGATACCTTCATAGTCACATATAAACCATGAAGTTGTGCTCTTACCACACATCACATACAGAAATTAACTTAAAATGAACCAAAGACCAAAGTGTAAGAGCTAAAATTATACAATTCTTGGAAGAAAATATAAGTGTAAATCTTCATGACCTTCAAATACGCAAGGATTTCTCAAGTATGTCATCAAAAGCACAAGAAAACAAAAGAAAAAACAGATAATTTCAATCTCATAAAAATTAAAAACTTGTGTGCATCAAACCGTCAAGGAAGTGAAAAGACAATCCACATAATGTAGAACCCTATTGAAAAAAATCACATTTCTGATAAGAGTCTAATATCCACAATTTACCAAGAACTTTCACACTCAATAATAAGAAGAAAAATTACCCAATTTTAAAATGGGCAACTAATAGTCATATGAAAAGGTACTCAATATCATTACTCATTAGCGAAAAGCAAATCAAAACTATAATGAAATTTTACTTTTTATCCACTTAGATGGCTATAATCAATAAAACAGACAACTATAAGTGTTGGTAAGGATTCTGAGAAACTGGAACCCTCATACACTGCAGATAGGAGTGTAAAATGATGCAGAAACCTTGGAAAACAGTTTGGCAGTTTCACAAAAAGTTAAATATAGAGTTACAAGAAATTCCATTCTCCACATATAATCCAAGGGAGCTGAGAACATATATTTATGCAAAAACTTATAAACAAATGTTCATAGCAACACTGTTATTGATAGCAAAAAATGGAAACAATCCAAGTATTCATCAGTATCTGCCTGAATAAACAAAATATGGAATATCTATAGAATGTAATATTATTCACGCATGAAAAATAATAAAATACTGACTTATGCTACAATATGGAAGAGCCTTGAAATTTTTATGCTAAGTAAAATAAATCAGACACAAAAAGCCACATATTGTATGATTTCATTTATTTGAAATTTCCAGAATAGGCAAACCCATAAATACAGAAAACAGATTAGTGGTTGCCAGGGACTAAGGAGAGTGGAAAATGAGGAGGGTTTTGTACTAATTGTATCTGAGAAATATGATACCGTTAGTATCTGATAATAGATATGGAGTTTCTGTTTAGGGTGATGAAACTGTCAGAGAATTATGTAGTGGTAATGATTACATAACTAAAAACTAAATAAACTAAAAACTAAAAACCATTGAATTGTACACTTTAAATGGGTGAATTTTGTTGTTTGAATTTTATCTTTGAAAAAAATGTACCGAGGATCTAACAAGTATTAGTTCCTATATTGGGCACTGAAGATAGTGAGACGAGTGAGGTCATGCTTGTGCCTTTATGAGAGTGTGGTAAGGAACAGAGAAACAAATAATTCACTGCAATGACAAGCAGTATGGAAGGGTGTCAGAAAAGAAAGGGAAGCCAGAAAAGAAAGCATGTATATTGTTGAGATATTAGGTAAAACTGACAAAAGGGGAACATTTTGAGCACCAAAGCACATAGTTCACCAGACAAGCAAAAAGGAGGACATTGAAAGCATCAGGAAAAAAAAAAATGTTCAGAGACTGAGAAATCAGACAGTGCAGATCCTGACAGAAATTCAGTACATAACATAGTGACTTCTCATTTCTAAGTTTACTCTAAGAGAGACCCTTTTAAAAATGAGACAAGTCAATGAACTATCAGTCTAGCTATGTCTCACCAGCTGTGAGTATCCCCAAATAGCAATCACATGGCAAGAACTGTTTATACCAGTCAACATGTAGCCAAGATTTTTGTCAAAAATTATTTCTGGGTGACTACCTACATGATAAGCAACTAAATGATTCAGAACAAATGGATGAACTTATTGACATGCTTTTGTATGAATTTAAATCTGTAAAATTCAATCTCTTGTATCACTAAATTTTGACCCTTAGAAGTAGCCTCAAGTTATTAGAAACTTCAGATAAGGTTTTATTAAAATAAGAGGGGGGATAACAATGAAAATGAAGAATAAGAAAACTTTCTCAGCCAATTTTTATAGAATGAAGTACTTACATTTGCTTATTATTTATTCATCCATTCATCAACCTTTGTTTTGTGTTAATTTTGTGCCAAATATGGGGGTAATTGTTTTCCAGTTTTCTCAAGCGAGAAAAGGAGTAAGGATGAAAGGAAGAGTGACAGTAACACACTTATATTTATAGAGAAGGATGGAATCATAAGCACCTTTAAAGGAAATAAAGGTTGTGATTCAAAGGATTAAGCACATATTTCTCAGATACAATTAGTATAAAACCCTGTCTCAAAGCTTCAAAGATAAAAAGATAAAAGAAAGGACCTATTTGGAGCCTTAGATAAAGAATAATTCTGGCATTTGTTTATGTTGCCATTCAGGGAGAGTTAAAACCAGATATCAGGGCCAGGTTTTGTACAGAAATAATTTGACATTTTCTCTAAACAAAGCCCTAAAATTTTAAATCAGTACTTCCAGAGAGAATATGCATTTCCACTTCTGACTATCATAGAATAATTGAGAACAATTATAAAAGTCAGACAAAATACAATAAGATAGTATAATAAGAGGGCAAACAAGGCACCCAGACTTTGAGGGGCCAAGATCCCAGAGAGCAGGGGCATGCCTTGAGAGAGTCCCATATTTGCTACCATTTTTCCCCCTAGGGCATTTTCCAATGAAATCGTGGGGTATGGAAATCATGAAGAAAATGGTGGCCTAGCTTATAGTAGTCTCCCTGACATGGAAAGACAAAAGCTACAGAACTTGATTGAGGGGCCAACTTCCTGGGAAAAAAGTGAACCAAGTAAAAGTGTGACTGACTTTCTGCATGCAATTTTTATTCTGATGTGTTTTTAACTCCTAAGCTGTGCATTTGTGGGTAAGAAACCAAGAATAAAAGCAAAAAGCAGCTACGAACAGGCTAAAATGATAAACAGAGATTTTCGTAATACATGGTGCTAGGGATATAGAAGCTGGAGTTCAGGACCCTTCAAGTAGAAAAGGTAAATGGATCACCTCAAGTAGAAAAGGTAAATCGTTTTTAATAGAGATCTCTAAAAGGACTATAATAATAAGGTCAGATCAAAATAGACAACCCTGGACTAGATCAAGGTGATCTGTGCATATGTTAACTGTCTGCCAGAAGAAAATTAAATCTTGTTATTTAAGATAATGACATTATTCAGAAAACCTTTATGTCCAGCATTCAATTAAACTTTATTAGGCATGTCATAAAACAAACAAAAACAACACGACACAGCAAATGCCCAAGTGATTGAACAATAAGAGAAAAGACAGATAACAGAAACAGACCAACAGGTGGTTTAGATATGCATATTATCAAACATAAACCTTAAAATCATTATGATTAATATGTTTGACAAATGCATAAAAACATGGGGAATTTTACTAAAATGGAATATATGGAAAAGAATTAAAGGGAAATTTTAGAAAAAAATTGAATTAAGAATTTAAATAATGGATTTAACATATTAGACACAGTAGAAGAGATAGGTCAGCAGAACTGGAAGACAGGTCAGCAGAAACTGTCCCAAATACCATCCAGAGAGGGAAATACTACAAACACTATTTTAAAAAGAAATCATAAGAGACATATGAGAACTCATGTAAAAGTCTAACATAAATGTAATTGGAGGTGAGATTGAAAAAGAAGCAATTTCAAAGAGGTACTGCCTGAGAATTTTCTAAAACTGACCCCAAAAACCCCCACAGATTGATTCACAGATTCAAACAAGATTAACTCAAAGCAAGCCAAACATAGGCACATCAGAGTAAAACTGCTGAAAACCAAGGAAAACAAGAAAAACTATAAAAGAAGCAAGGAAAAACACACATTTCCTTCAAATAAGCAGTAATGACAGCCAACTTTTGAATAGAAACAACGGAAGTCATGAAACAATGGAATCACATCTTCGAAATAGTGAAAGATATATGTGAATTGAGAATTCTGTACCCAGTTAAAGTATCAGTGAAAACTGAAGACAAAATAAATACTTTTTAAAGACAAAATAAACTCCTGATAATTTACCACTATCAGAATTACATTAAAAGAAAAACAAAAGGGGATTCTTTTGGCAGAAGAAAAAATGAACCTAGACAGAAGTGCAATAATGCAAGAAGGTATAAAAACAAAAGAAAGAGTGACTATAGTGGAAAATATAAATAAATACTATCTAAAACTAATACAAATGTCTGTTGGTTTTAAAATATATGCAGAATTGAAATACATAATAGCTAAAGCACAAAGAGTAGAGAGTTAAATGGAGTTAAAGTGTTATAAGGTCTTTGCATTATCTGGAAAGTTTGTAAAATTATTAATTGACATTAAATTCTAATAAGTCAAAGATGCCTGTGTAATAATTGGGGTATACAACAAAAGGAAAGTTTTAAAAGTTACGAACAAACTAATTGAGGGAGAAATGCAATAATTAAAAATTATTTAGTATGTAGTATTGCTAGCTACAAAGTATATTTTTGTATATCATAAGTTAGAGATGAAGAAAAAATCCTTTTGAAAAATTTAAAAGGAAGGTTTAATACTTTGAAATATTTCTATATTCATCTTGTATGAACAAAACTCTAGTCCCATTGAACAGCAACTTCTTATTTCACCCTCCCCTCCAGCACCAACCAACCACCATTCAACATTCTTTACTTGTAAATTTGACTACTTTAGATAACTCTATAAGTAAAATTGTGTAGTATTTGTCCTATCCCATTCAGCACAATATCCTCCAGGTTCATGTGTGTTGTAGCAAATGACAGAATTTCTTTTTGATGGCTAGATAAGCACATCCATATTGTGTGTGTGTGTAGATATGTGTATATTTACACACACACACACACACACATATATATAGCAATTATATTTTCTGTATGCATTTATCCATTGATGGATATTTACATTGTTTTCACCTCTTGGCTATTGCAAATAATGTTGCAATGAATATGAGAGTACAAGCATCTCTTCAAGATCCTGATTTCTTTCAGATAAACACCCAGAAGAAGGATTGCTGTGTCATATTACAATACTATTTTTCATTTTTGGGGGAACCCTATGGTGTTTTACATAGAGAATGAACAATTTTACTTTGCCATCAGTGGTCCATAAGGGTTCCAATTTCTCCACATATTCACAATACTTGTTTTTTTTTGTTGTTGTTGTTTTTTAAAGAAAATCCTAACAGGTGTGAGGTGATACCACATTGTGGTTTTTATTTGCATTTCCTTGATGATTAGTGATGTTGAACATCTTTTTATATACCTGTTGGTCATTTGTATGTTTTCTTTTGAGAAATGTCTATTCAAGTTCTTAGCTGATTTTAAAATCAAGTTACTGTTTTTAAACTTTTGAGCTATAGGAGTTTCTTATTTTGAATATTAAACTCACCAGATATATGGCTTTCAAATATTTTCTTTCATTTTATAGATTGTCTTTTCATTCTCTCGATAGTTTCCTTTGCTGTGCAGAAGGTTTTTAGTTTGATGTAGTCTCAGTTGTCTACTTTTGCTTTTGTTCTCTGTGTTTTTGATCTCAAATCCAAGAAATTATTGCCAAGACCAATGTTATGAGGATTTTCTCCTATAATTTCTTCTAGGAGTTTTATTATTTCTGGTCTTGCATTTAATTCTTTAATTCATTTTAAGTTGATTTTTGTATATGGTGTAAGGTTGGTGTTCAATTTCATTCTTTTGCATAGGGATATCCAGTTTTCTCAATGTCATTTGTTGAAGAGACTATCCTTTCCCCATTTTGTAGTCTTAACACCATTATTGAAGATCGTTTGACCAGTGTGATGGTTTCTTTTAATGTGTCAACTCGACTGGGCTAAGGGATACCCACAAAGCTGGTAAAACATAATTTCTGTGTGTGTGTGTGTGTGTGTGTGTGTGTGTGTGTGTGTGTGAATGTGTGTTTCCAGGAGAGAATAGCACTTGACTTAGTAAACTAAGTAAAAATCGCCTTTCCAATATGGATAGCTAATCCTTTGAGCACCTGAATGGAACATAAAGGTGAAGGGAGGGCAAATTCATTCTCTGTTTGATCTGGAACATCCATCTTCTCCTGCCCTGGGATGCCATCACTGCTGGTTCTCGAGCCTTAGGACTTGGATCAGAAATTATAACATTGGCTTCCCTGGTTCTGAGGCCTTTGGGTTTTAATTGGCACTATACCACTGGCTTTCATGGACCTCCAGCTTGCAGACAACAGATTATGGAACTTCTCAGCCCCCATAATCAAGTGAACCCATATCTTCTAATAAATATTTGTCTATGTAGCCATACATATCCTACTGGTATGATTTCTCTGGAAAACCATGACTTATATAACCATATACATGTGAGTTATTTCTGAATCTGCCTATCCTGATCTATAATTGGTCTGTCACTAATGACAGCATCATCATTTTGATTACTGCAGCTTTGTAACATATTTTAAAATTAGGAAGTGTGGGGCTTCCATCTTTGTTCTTTTTTCTCAAGGTTCTTTGGCTATTTGGAGTCCTTATGGTTCCATAAAAATTTTGGAATTGTTTTCATATTTAAAAGAATTTTTAACTTTTAGGTTCAGCGGTACATGTGCATGTTGTTTATATAGGTAAACTCATAACTTGGGGGTTTTCTGTACAGATTATTTTGTCAACTGGGTACTAAGTATAGTACCTGACAGATTTTTTTCCCCAAACCTCTCCCACTTCCCACCTCCAGTCTCAAGTAGGCTACAGTGTCTGTTGTTCCCTTCTTTCTGTTCTCATTATTTAGTTTCCACTTTTAAGTGAGAACATGTGGTATTTGGTTTTGTGTTCCCTCATTAGTTTGCTAAAAATAATGGCCTTTGGTTTTATCTATATTTCAACAAAGGACATGATCTCATTCTTTTTTATGGCTGCATGGAATTCCACGGTGATATATACTGAATTTTCTTTATCCAGTCTACTGTTTATGGGTACTTAGATTGTTTCCATGTCTTTGCTATTGTGAAGTGCTACAATAAACATACAAATGCATGTCTTTATGGTTTTTATGTTTCTGTTAAAAATGCCACTGGAATTTTGATGGAGATTGCATTGAATCTTTAGATTGCTTTGGATAGTATGGCCATTTTAATAATATTAACTTTTCCAATCCAAGAACATGGTATATCTTTCACTTTATTTTTATCTTCAAATTTAACAATATTACATCTTCAAATCCACAAGCATTAGATGTCTTCCATTTACTTGTATCTTCTCTAATTTCTCTCAGAAATGTTTTGCAGTTTTCAATGTATAAGTCTTTTGTCTCCTTGGTTAAGTTTTTTTCCTAAATATTTGGTTCTTATTGATGCTATTTTAAATGGGATTGCTTTCTTGATTTCCCTTTGATTGTTCATTGTTGGTATATAAAAATACAACTGATCTTTGTATGGTGATCTTGTATGCTGTTATTCACTGAATTTTTTATTAGTTCTATGAAGTTTATTCTTGTTTTTGCTTTTTGTTTTTGTGAAATCTTTATGGCTTTCTACATATAAGATCATGTCATTTGTGAACAGAGATAATTTTACTTCCCTTCTAACTTGGGTGCATTTCTTCTTATCGCCTAATTACTCCATCTAGTACTTCTAATACTATAGTGATTAGAAGTGGTGAGGGTAAGTATCCTTGACTTATTCCTGATTTGAGAGGAAAAGCTTTCCATTTTTCACCATTGAGTATGAAGCTGAGTTTTTTATATATAAACTTTATGAGGTCAATATAATTTCTTTCTACAGGTAGTTACTTAAGCGGTTTTCAAATCATTCATGAGTATTTAATTTTGTCAAGTGCCTTTTACACATCTATTGAGATGATCATGTGGTTTCATCCTGTTAACATGGCATCTTACAGATTGATTTTCATATGCTGAACCATCCTTGAATTCCACAAATAAATCCCAATTGACATAGTGTATGATACTTTTAATGTGCTGTTGAATTTGGTTTTCTTGTATTTTGTTGAAGATTTTTACATCTATATTTATCAGGAGTATTGGCCTTTAGTTTTCTTTTGTCATTGGAATAATTTTGGCCTCAAAATTAGTTTGGAAGTATTCTTTTCTCTTAAAATTTTTTGGAAGGAATTTGAGAAAAACTGCAATTATTCTTTAAGTATTTGCAGTAATTCACCAGTGAAACAATTTGGTCTTAGGCTTTTTTTGTTGTTGTGTGATTCTTTGATTTATGGATTTAATCTCTTTGCTTGTTATAGGTCTGTTCATATTTTCTATTTATTCATAATCCTGTATTGGTAAGTTGATAAGGTAGGGGAACAAATTGCTAGGAATTTATTCATTTCTGTTGGTTATACAATTTGTTGGTGATATAACTGTTCTTAGTACTCTCTTCTAATCTTTTAATTTCTGTAGCATCAGTTGTAATGGGCCCTATTTAATTTTCTGACTTTATTTGAATGTTTTATCTTTTTTCTTAGTTGGTCTAGCTAAAGGCTTGTCAATTTTGTTTATCTTTCAAAAAAAAACCAGCTTCTAGTTTTATTGTTTTTTTTTAGTCTGTTTTATTCATGTATGCTCTGATTATTTTTTGAGACAGAGTCTCGCTCCATCGCCAGGCGCCAGGCTGGAGTGCAGTGGCGCAATCTTGGCTTACTGCAATGTCCGCCTCCCGGGTTCAAGCAATTCTCCTGCCTCAGCCTCCCAAGTAGCTGGGACTACAGGCACACACCACCACGCCCAGCTAATTTTTTGTATTTTTAGTAGAGATGGGGTTTCACCATGTTGGCCAGGATGGTCTCGATCTCTTGACCTCATGATCCTCCCACCTCGGCCTCCCAAAGTGCTGGGATTACAGGTGTGAGCCACCGCACCCAGCCTATGCTCTGATATTTATTATGTTCTTTCTTCTACTAAATTTAAACTTAGTTTGCTCTTTTTATAGTGTCTTGAGTTGTAAAGTTAGGTTGTATCTGAGGTCTTTCTTTTTCCTTAATGTAGGCATTTATCACTACAAACTGCCTTGTTAGATTTTCTTTTGCAGCATCCCATAATAATGGTATATTATGTTTCCATTTTCACTGGTCTCAAGATTTTCTTTCTAATTTCAGGAGTCTTTTAGTCAAGTTTTGCATATTTATTAATTTTCCAATTTTTTTCCTATTATTGACTTTTAGTTTCTACTACTGTAGTTTGAAAGGATACTTGACATGATCATGGTCTTTTTAAATTTGTTAGCACTTGTTTTGTGGCCTAACATACGATCTATCGCAGACAATGTTCCATGTGCACTTGAGAAGAATGTATTTTCTGCTATTGTTAGATGAAATATTCTGTATATGTCTGTTATGTCCAAGTGATCTATAGTATTGTTCAAGTTCACTATTTCTTTATTGATTTTTGGTCTGGATGGTCTACTCATTGTCAAAAGTAGGGTATTGATGTGCTCTACTATTTCTGTATTGCTATCTATTTCTCCTTTTCTCTTAATATTTGCTTTATATGTTGGGTGCATATATATTTTCAACTGTGATATCCTCTTAATGAATTGACCAATTTTCTTAATAAAATGACCTTGAATCTGAATATCCATTTTCTTCCCATTTGGGAAGTTTTCAGCCTTTGTTTATTTAAATAAAGTTTCTTCTCATTTTTTTTCCTCCCCTGAAATTCTCATAATGTGTAAATGTATATATTGATCCGCTTGATGGTATCTCATAAGTCCCTTAGGCTTTCTTCACTCTTTTCTAGGTTTTAAAACATTTTTGATTTCCGACAGCATAATTTCAAATGACTTTCTTCAAGCTTATTGATTGTTCTGCTTTATCAAGTCTGCTGTTGATCCCTCTAGTGAATTTTTCTGTTCAGTTATTGTATTCTTCATCTTCACAGTTTGTTTCATTGGTTCTTTTTTATATTTCCAACTCTATTGATATTATTTTGTTGATGTAATTCTTTAGCTCATAAAGTATTTTCGTAACAGTTATTTTTAATTTTTTTGGGTAATTCATGTACCTCAGTTTCTTTACAATCAATTATGTATGTATTTTGCCATATTTCCCTGTTTCTTCATGTGTCTCATAGCTGCCTCCAGGCATTCAAACTATGCCTGTTTCATTAGCACTTTGAATCAGGGGAGACAGAAATGTTCTCCGCCCTCAAGAAAGAAGTTGTAAGCCCAGGACTTTCTCTCCAAGGGAAAGAGGGTAGTTAAGGTGAAATTGCCCTGTTTCAATAAGGCTATTCTTTGCTTTATGCTTGCCTGGAGTACTGAAATGTCTTAACTAGATTTCACAATTCTTATAAAGGTATTTTGGTCCACGTATCATTAAATTGGTGTTTCTGTGGAAGAACAAGAGCTAAGAATTCCTACTCCACCACCTTGTTGATGTTACTCCTCCTCTCTCCTCCTCTCTTGATTTTAAGCCAATAAATAAACAATTAAATCCTCTGAATTGCAAATATATAATCTTACTAATAAAAGGGGAGAGACAAGGTTATTAAAACCTATGTTTGCTTAGCTTGCAGAGATGTTCAGGAAGAACAACAATGCCAAACGCAAAGGCAGAAGGAATGGCCATGAAAATTCAACACTGAACAGCAAACCATGAGTGGAAAGTCTAGCTGTTTTAATAGTGCCCACTACTTTCCCCCATAAGAAAACACTTTGAGGAAAGCCTAGCCTTAGACTGCTACAAAAAGTCACTGTTCTTTTTACCTCCAGTGCCATTTATTCTGACATATAAAATGACTCCATGAATTCTTTAGAAACATAAATCCAGGGGTACCCCAGCAGCCCAGAAACACATGTTCCCCATTAAGCTAATTACCACTGAATCTCTGGGAGATTCATGTTGTCACTAAGAGGAATTGCTGGTACTCTTACAGTCAGTTCTGGATTTGGCCAATAGTTCCATTTTTTGAGGTTTTGTACTCCTTTGGGTCACTCATTGTTTTGTTTTACAGTCTTAGAAGCCTGTCCAATGATAATATTTTGCCTGAGATCCAGGTACAGTGCCACTTTTCTGTCTGTATAAAAAGGAATCACAGCAAGTTCCAACAGATCCTGTCAAGAAAAAGGTCAGGCTGTCTCAGATTGACTACTTAGTTCCACTGATACACGTGGATACATTTGTGAAGGGCGGGAATAACAAGAACAGCATTTTATGATATTTGGGTAACTATGGGGACTAATTTTAGGCCTGCACGTGGCAAGGACAGGGCTGTCTTCCCCAGACAAGTGTCGCCCTTAGAACCTGATAAAATGTATGCAGAGAAATTTCAAAGGCACTACTGTGAAATATTTTTTCTTGCCTTGTTATTATTTTTACTTTTAACTTAGAAAAAAATAGTGCATTGGCATTATTTCCAAGAAAGTACATGATTCTTCTCTCTGCGATACCCATCCCTTGGTGAAAGAGAAAACTGTCACAGAAACATTAAGGTAAAGCAAAAACATTTTTAAACCACACTTAAAACCCATTCCTTAATGAAGGTTAAAGGACTTAAAAGGAGGGAAATTATGAGCTTATTCCCTTCCATTTTACTCTGCTCTCTTTTTTATGTGCACATTTTATCTATGCATCAATAATCAAGGACTAAGAAATGTGCTTAGAGGGTTATCACCCCTGACCCCACCATTAATTCACTAGCTCCCTTTCCTCACGGACTGTGTTCTACAATCTCATCATAGACAGCATTATTCTCTTGCTAACTTCTACTCATCATGTGTATGCAATATTATGCAGATCCAGGCCTTTTTTTAAAACCTGGAATAGTGAAAAAAATCCAAAGACATTGTTTGAAAGCCATACCCACAATTCAATGGGAAGGCATTATAGTGAAATGCTGATTTAAGGCAAAGGAGGTGGCTGGGTCCATCCTAATTAGCATGTCATTTCAACTGTCAAGGCCACCAATGATGACTGTACCTCAACTTCTAATGAACAGGAACTGAAGAAAAATTAACTCAAAGATATGTTCCTCTCTTTCTGTTATGGAGTTACTAGAGTTTATTAAGTGTCTAGAGTCTGTTTGTTGGACAATCCTTTGGCTTAAGCTGTCTTCACACTCTGATTCATCCTTCCCCTGACCCATTCCTTGCCCCACACCCATCTCCCATCATACTTTGAAAGGTTGCTGGCTGGCTCTAATCACTGGCAGTCCTCTTTGCTATTAAGCATGGTTTTCATTTCCTGATTTTTATAAACTGGTAACCATCCAAGTTTCCTCCTAGAACTGCAAAATGCAATGCAAAAGGAAGCCAGTTAAAGCATTGCTTCTTTGCATTATAAACCATTCCTGAACACCAACTGGGTGGAACCAGGAGTTGGCAAGAAAGAGCCAACTGAAATTTGGCATGACTGGTGGGAGAAACTGAAGGAAATGATGTCCTAACAAAAGATGAGAGTCATCTGATTGGCTGTATCATTATCTGGTGGATTCTATATCAAATATGTTCCCTCCACTGGCCCTAAATATTGTCACATTACACAAGTTAACAAAGGAAAATAAGAAAGTCTTTAAATGTTGGGGAGTGGTAAAGGAGAGAGAAAGAGTACGGATGATGAACTTTGTACTCCTTGGTTAGAAAGTGCAGGCAACTCCATCATTCTTATCTCCATCTATGACCTAAGCAAGTGCATTAACCTCTTTCTGCCTCAGTTTTATTATTACTGAAATGAGAATCCCAATACAACCTTTCTCATAGGAAATAATGCATTTAAAACATATAAATACTACTTAGTCTAGGGAATAATACATAATGAGAGCTCAGCAAATGGTAAATTTAAGATAAGATTATATTTTTATTAACAAAGTTCACCTGGCTTACCCATACCTGTTCATGTGCTCAGATATAGAAAGAAGTACATATGCTCAGACACTGATGACTCTGGAACTCTGGGATTCTTCGTTCCAACTGCAGCCTGTTGAGGCTTGGTAAGTTAGACAATGGCTGCAGAGACAATCTCTGTATCTATAACACAAGGCATGTTTGAGTGGATGAATGGACTGCCTCCCTTCAAAGATATAAAGATATGATATTTTTACAGCATAAGCCTCATTGCACATTCACATTAGCCTTGGGACTAGTCCCATCCAAGCTTTTAATCTACCTAGAAGGGGCCAGGTATACCTTTTATTGAGGCCAGATAATGAAATTTTGAGCCTCTGGTATATGAGCCAATACACACACACACACGTGAATGTGTGCACACACACACATATCCAAATTCAATATAAATCCGAAGAGTCACTCACTCTTAGGGAGTCTTCCATGGAGACTTGGTTGGATATTTGTCTCTGCATTTATCAAACTCTTTGAGTTTGATTAACAGCCTTACCTCTTCCTAGCTCCTCCTTAGCAATTTACTAAACCTCTCTATGCTTCACTTTTCTCTTTGTAAAATGGCAATTACGATAGTTTTTACTATTTGTTTAAATTGTATGTAACATGCCTGTCATGCATGGTGCATCTTTTAGTAAACATTAGCTATTGACTTTATTTTTAATTTTTTTAAAAAAGAAAGACATATCACAAAGCCAATCTGGAGACCCAAGGCAAAGCTCACTTTGTCTTTACACCAAAGACAAAACAATTATTTTATGCAGCAGTTTGTTTCAAAATATCTGCCAGATATTAGAAAAACAAAAAATACAAATACTCAAAGAGTCTGAAAGAAAATAACTCAAAATATCCAGTGACTTTCTCTTAGTGATGGGCTTATAAAAAATTATTTTTGGGGAGTTGGGGAGAGATAGCATGGTGAGAAATGCCAGATATAGGTGATGGGGAGGAAGGCAGCAAATCACACTGCCATATGTGTACCTGTGCAACAATCTTGCATGTTCTTCACATGTACCCCAAAACCTAAAATGCAATTTAAAAAAATATTTTTGCTTTATGTTATTCAAAAATTCTAAAACTCTATGATGAGCACAAATTACTTTTATAGTCACAAAAGGTCATTATTTTTACAAATATTTATACACATAATTGTCTTATGAGAGTGCATGTACCTTAGCTTCTCTCTTCAATTCCTCATATTTACCTGCTTATCTCCAAGGTGGTCTTTGCTGAATTCTCTGGTGAATGATGGTGCCTAATTAAAGGGAGATTTGTAAATCTCTCTCTTTTTCTGTGTGTGTGTGTGTAAAGTTATTAGTTTAATTTCAACTTTTTTGTTCTGTTTCATTTTTTAAATGTTCAAATAAAATACCAAAATGTACAAAGAATCTACTCTCAAGGATGATCACACATTACTATTTAGTCATTTTGCTTCAGATATTTTGTTTAAATGCGTAAAATAGAATATTATAAATGAAATCAAGTTTCTTTTGTTTCTTCAAGTTCCAACCCCTTATCTCTTTCCTTATGAAAGGTTATTATTATAAATTTGGAGGGTACCATTTCAGTCCACATTATTGTATTTGAATTGCGTGTGTGTGTCTTCACAAACACTGGATATTATTGCTTTGCATGCCGTGAAGTGTTTACAGATTTTTCCATGCTGTATCATTTAAGCCTGCTTATTTTTACTCAAATATATTTCATAGGTCAGTGAGATCTGCTAAAAAAATACAATATGAGCCACATATGTAATTTTAAATCTTCTAGTAGCTGCATCAAAAAAGTAAAAAGAAGCAGGTAAAATCAAATTTATTATATATTTTATTTAACCAAATATATTGAAAATATTATTTTAATGTATGGCTTTAGCCACATTTCAAGTGCTGAATAGCTTTATGTGGCTAGTGGCTACCATATTGGACAGTACAATTCTAGTTCTATTCATATTCATATACATTCATTTAATTGTTAAAATATATTATAATACATATAATATATTTATATATAAATGTATATATATAAAATTTACCATTAACAGATTTACCCATTCACTTATTGATGGACCATTCATGTAACAATGCAAAGTTAGATTTTTCTCTGTTGCAAATAATGTTTCATTGGACATTTTTGTCTTGTCTTTTGTTACGCAGGTACAAGAATTTCTCTTGATGTGTATCTGTGAGTGGAGTGCCAGGTTCATAGGAGTGAGCATCTAGTTGTACTACTGTTACCAAATTGCTATCCATTAGTGATATCCATTTGGTACAACTGTTATTCAAATTGTTATCCATCAGTAAATTATTGATTGAATTAATTTACATTATCTACAGCAGGGGTTGAGAGAGTTTGATTCCAAACATCTTTACTACAGACTGCCAGGATGAAATCCCACTTCTACTTCTTATTAACTGAGAGACCTAGGCAAAACAACCTCTGTTTCCTTTTAGGTGGAATTGGAATAATAAAAATTGTACCCAGCTCATTGTTGTACTAGATGAGGTAATACATGTAAAGAAAACATTTAGATCCATCCCGTAAAATAATAATCCCTCAATAAATATAAGCAACTGTTATTGTCGTTATTATCATCTTATTTGTTCTTCATAGCTGCTTTGTGTAGTAAGCTGGACAAGATAAAGGAAATGGATAAGACTCAATCCAAGTCTAGAATTCACTAAAGAATATAATGACACAGCTACAAAGAGATTATTTTACCCCATCTTCCTCTTACTTTAAAGAAGAAAAAACTGGGGTTTCCTGGGATATTAACTTCTCCAAATTTGGTAAGTAACAGAGTCTAGAACTAAGTCTTCTTACTCTTAGATATTAATAGTTGTGGAAATCCATCTCTTTCTCAAGAAACATTGGACATTTCAGCCATAATCAAATGACAAAGTTCATGGGAAATACCAGAGATGTATAATCTCATTTAATCAGAACAAAACTCTAGAATATTTTCCTCCTATATTCTGATATTCAGTTAGAATTTCAGTTCTGTCCATCACCACTACTACCAACATCATTAACACCACCACACTACCAGTACTACCATGCATACTCTTCCCAATTGCAATTATACCTACTTAAACTGGAATATGGCTCCACAATGCTGAGTGAGAGTAAATTAGAACCCAGTGCTTGGCTTAGAAGAGATATAGAAGCCTAAGCAGGTAAGAAGGATTCTAGGAGTTAAATTCTGCTGAAATATTCCTCTTGTTTTCATTCGTTGTGTGTATATTTCTCTTTGAGTCTTTGGACAGATTTACCATGGCTGCTTTAAAGTCCTTGTCTGTTATTTCCATTATCTGGATCCTCCACAGGGTCAGTTTCTATTGAATGCCTTTTTTCTCTTGATTATTTTTTGTTGTCTTTATGTATCTAGTGATCTTTGATGGCAACTGGACATTATAAATTATACATTTCACAGTCTCTGGATTCTACTGTGTTCCTCTGAAGAGTAATTTTTATTTTAGGAGGCAGTTAATTAGGCTGTACCCAAACTCCCAACTCTGTCCCTGTTGTGCTGGACAGTAGATGAACTCTCTATTCAGTTCATTTGGTTCCCAGATACTGCTTTTTGTGTATGTCTCCCCAAGGCATGTATGGTTTAGTGATCAGCCAAGATTTTTAGCAGCATTTATATACAGGTGTTTAGGGATCTCACTTTTTGCCTCTATGTCCCTTCCAGAATTACACCCCTCTGACTTCTGTTCTGCCTTCCCCAAACTGTTTCTGATACGTCAACCAGTAAGATGGTGGCTTTCTGTTGCTGCAGCTGTGCAGGCTGACTTTCAAATGTCACCAAGGAAATTCTTTCAAGGGTGGATTTTCCTCTAGTTTTCATCTTGTTCACTCTTTTGTTCTTTAATATAATTAAAAATATATATTGTCTAGATTTTATCATTGCTATCTGAGGGAGAGTTAATCCAACCAAGATTCCCCTACCATTACCAAAAGCTGGATCACCGTCTTAGGAATCTTTTCATCTAATATGGTACCACCTTATCCCATGATATTTATTCACTGAAGAAACTGATTATTAGACAAAGATGGGTGAAGGCATTTATCATATTCTCTCTTCTTCTGAATTTCTGAAATTTTTCTTAATAAAAATTTTAAAATTAAAAAATTACTTCAAGGGTAGTACTCTTAATGGTATGAGTCATTGAATACACAGATGTGGAAAACCAGGAAAGGGCATATGTCAGATGTTGATTTGACATATTCTCTGCCCTGCTCCTAAGAAATCTGTGAACTCAGGGAAGATCAGAAAAGGAATATGACAACCTAAGTATGAGGAGAAAGTATGTCAGAAGCCCAAAAGAGCCCTTATGAAAGAATGTTCAGTAACATCATGGAATACTGAGAATAACTGAAGTTTCTCAGAGCCTCATAATGCCACATAGTTCGACGCTATGATTTTACCTTCCTATGATGCCTATTCTTCCCTCACAGATAGGATGACATCAATAATCTCAAAGGTTAGCCGTGCAGTTTGGCCCACGCCTGTAATCCTAACACTTTGGCAGGCTATGCTTAAACTCAGGAGTTTGAGACCAGCCTGGGCAACATGGCAAAACCCTGTCTCTACAAAAACTGTAAAAATTAGCCAGGTGTGGTAGCACATGCCTACAGTCCCAGCTACTCATAAAGCTGAGGTAGGAGGATCACTTGAGCCCAAGAGGCAGAGGTTGCAGTGAACTGAGATCATGCCAGTGCACCGCAGCCTAGGCAACAGAGTGAGACCCTGTCAAAAAAAAAGTCCCCAAGGTCCCATACAGCTCTAGTATTCCATGACTGTATAATCACCACCCTATTCCAACATTATACTGGTAAGAAACTGAGGCCACATCTTAAGCTTATAGCAGAATTGAAATAAAGTATGGATCTACTCTCTTCTACCTAGTACTCTTTTCACAATAAGAGGAGCTGATATTTATTGAGTGTGCTGAGAATTTTATGTATCATCTATCATTTAATCCTTAATATAACCTACAATAAGATAGGTACTATTATTATTCTCATTTTACAAATGATGAAATTAAGGCACAGAAAATTAAGTATATCAGATCTGCCTTCAAAGCATATCTTGAGGCCAGGTGCAGTGGCTCACACCTGTAATCCCAGCACTTTGGGAGGCCAAGGTGGGCAGATCACTTGAGGTCAGGAGTTCGAGACCAGCCTGGCCAACATGGCACAACCTCATCTCTACTAAAAATACAAAAATTTGCCAGGTGTGGTGGTATGTGCCTCTAGTCTCAGCTACTCGGGAGGCTGAGGCAGGAGAACTGCTTGAACCTGGAAGGTAGAGGTTACAGTAAGCTGAGATTGTAGCACTGTGCTCTATCCTGGGCAACAGAAAAAGACTCCATCTCTCTCTCACACACACACACATACACACAGCATATCTTGAATTGATTTGAACCCATCATTAATTTTTCTCACTAGCACCATCACTACCATAGTCCAAGCCTACATCATCTGTCTCCTAGATTCCTACATTCTAACTGCTCTACCTGTTTCCACTCTTGCCCCCTCCCAGTTCAACATCTCGCAGAAGCCAAAGTCATCTTTCAAAAATGTAAATCAAATTATGTTACCCTTCTGCTTACACTCTCCAATAGTTTCTCATTGCACTTAGAATAAAATATAGACTCCTGTCCATGACCTGACCTGCTGTCATATTCTGCTGACGGGTTGTTATTAAAATCCCCATCTTCATGTTCTTCAAACAGGCAGCTTCTTCTGGGCTCCACCCCTTCACACTGCACAGACTGTTCTTTCCTAGCATCTTTAAATCTCAACATTCAGCTTTCAGCTGGAATGTCATCCTCTCAGAGAAGCCTTCCCTGCCCATTCAAGCTAAAGAACAATGTGCCTTGTTCCTACCCACCACCCCTGGCCATCACTCTATTCCACTATAATACTTTTTTTTACCTTAAGTAATTATCACTCTCTGAAATTACCTTGTTATTTACTTATGTTTTCTCTCCTCCACTAGAATATACTCCGTATGTTAGTCTTAGTTCTCTAAGAAGCAGACACTAAAATGGGATTAAAGGTGCCAGGATTTTTATTGCTAGAAATGCCTGAGAGAAAAAATGGGGAAGGAGCATAAGTTTGAGAGAGCCCTGAAAAAGTACTGCAAGCTGGATCCTGAGTGAGGGAGAGAGGGAAGGAAAATTAAGCTGAAGTGAACTAGACTGCTGTGCAGTCTAAAGAATGCTCAACAAGACCATCACTGAGTTTTCCAGTTGTGTCTGCCAGAATAAACTTGGCCTTCGTATCCCTGCTGTAGTCAGTCACTGCTGGGGAGCAGCCCATGGGAAGCATATCCAGGCGCAAATGTTACGCTGGATTTCAGAGCACAGAATCTGAGGCCCTCAATCAATTTTGCTCCTGTAGTTAGAGATCTCTGAGGTACACTGGCATGACTGCCACACTTTATAAGACCAAGGGATGTGTTACCCTTCTATTCAGTGATTTCCACAGTATCTGACAAATAGAAAATATTCAAGACATATTTGTGGGATTTATGGATGAAGTAACACAAGAATAAAGAATGTTGCCCAAGACTGCGTAAGTGGAAAAGCAGAATTTAGAAAACAGCTTCTCTAATTTTAGATATTTAGTGCTCTTGCTGCTTCTTCACTATACTTACTATACTATACTGCTTCTTACGTTGCAAACCAGGAAAAACAAAACAAATCATGTACCCTTGATTAGACCTTTCAGGCATATTTATGTCCCTTCTGCAACATATTGTCTATAGCACAGATTTATTTCTTGGATCTGATTAAAAAAAACAAAAACAAAAAAACAGAAAGGCTTACCCACCATCATGCAAAATAAATAGTGCTAGCCACCCCCCATCCAGCCAAATATAATAGATACACAAAGGGTGATATGTTTTCTTTAAGTGCAGTTACAAAGGAGAGAGGAAAAACAAAATCCTATGCCCTTCCAGAAGGATTAGGAGTGAGCATTAACTGAACTTTCATTAAACGTCATGCATAGAAGAACCATGCATTCATGCTGCCACTGTCTGATATAGATAATAATTAATAAAGTCTGGGATATTTATATAAAGGAGTTGAGTTTTATCACAAAGTACAAACATCTAACTTGACCATCTTACAAAAATGCTCAAAACCAGAAAAGACATCTTAAAATAAGCCTCAGTGCATGCAAGGCAGGCAAAATAATAGAAACCACATAAAATTATTTTTAAATGTTATACTTTGAAGCTGATAGTTTGAGATCAAAGACAGTGGTGAATTGCTTATCTAAAACATCTCAGAAACTTGGATGACAAAAAATAAACAACTTTGCTCTTAGCCTTAATAATTTTTCTTAAAACCGAAATAAGATAGGACTAGTTGTCCATAGATAGTCAAATATAGTGAGTAAACAAAGAAAAACTTTTGGCATGCAAGAGAACCCGCCACAGTGACTTGTGTGATGCAGAGTAACTCATTTGCTGTAAATAAATCTTCATTTGTAAATCCTAGGCTTTTCATTCTATGTGGTGAAGGGGTTTCCTTCTGTATCCTTGACCTGAAGCCAAGAGAAGAGTATTATGTATTAGCCTAGGATCTTCAAGTTATTTTGACTCAGGGACTGGAAAAGCTACAGTGGTTGAAGACAGATGAAAAGAAATGAAGTGGGAAGAGATGGTTAATCATAAAAGAAGAGATGGAATTTGGGATAAATGGATTCTAAAATATTACCATTATTTGCCTAGGTGGAAATTAGGCAAATGAGAGAGGAGTTAACATGATGTGAGAGGAAGAGAGGAGCCTGATGATGGATCAGACAGCAGCCTGATGATGGAGGGCTCTGGTGGAAGCAAGTGTAAAACACTTGCTTGCATGCTAATTTTGCCTAATGCAGTTGTTTCTAATCACGATTTCTATACAGATTCCTGAGTTCCACCTTAGACTTGCTAAATCAAAATCTCTGCTAAAGCCACTGCTAGCAGGACATGCCCCTACACAGGCATAGCTTTCCCCATTACCACCATCTCCCCGACAAAGTGGTACATTTGTTACAATTAAGGAACCTCCATTAACACATCATAATCACTGAAAGTTCATAGTTTATCAGAATTAACTCTACATGTTGTACACTCTGTGGGCTTGGACAAACGTATAATAGAAAGTATCTACCATTACAGTATAATAGAGTATTTTCACTGCCTTAAACATCCTCTCTGCTCTGCCTATTCATCCCTCTATCCTCCACCCTAAACCCCTAGCAACCAGTGATCTTTAACTGTCTTCTTAGTTTTGTTTTTTCTAGTATATCACATAATTAAAATTTTACAGTATGTGACTTCTTTAGATTCCCTTCTTTAACTTAATAATATGTGTTTAAGATTCCTCCATGTTTGTTCATGGAGGAATGAAGCCTTGATAGTTTATTTCTTTTTATCATTGAATAATATTCCATTGTATGGTTGTTATCCACTCACCTGCTGAAAGATATCTTGTTTCCAAGTTTTAACAATTATCAATAAAGTTGCTATAAAAACCTATGCAGAATTTTGTGTGGATATCAAGTTTTCAACTCCTTTGAGCAGATGTGAAGGAGTGCAATTGCTGAACCATATGATAAGAGTATGTTTAGTTTTGTAAGAAACTGTCAAACTGTCTTCCAAAGTGGCATTCCCATTAGCATAAGTGAGAGTTTTTGTTTTTCCATATCCTCATCGACATTTGGTGTTGTCGGTGTTCCAGATTTTAGCCATTCTAATAGGTGTATAGTGATATCTTGTTTTGGGTTGAATTTGCATTTCCCTGTGGGCATCTTTTTATATGCTTATTTGCCATCTGTATATATTACTTGATGAGATATTTATTAAGGGTTTGGCCCATTTAATTGGGTTGTGTGGTTTTTTAATTGCTTAAAGAGTTCTTTGTATATTTTGAATAACAATCCTTTATCAGATGTGTCTTTTGCAAATATGTGGCTTGCATTTTTATTCTTTTGACATTATCTTTTGCAAAGCAGAAGTTTTAAAGTTTGATGAAGCCCAACTTATTATTTCTTTCATGGATCATGACTTTGGTGTTGTATCTGAAAACTCCCCACCATATTGAAAGTCATCTATGTTTTCTCCTATGTTATCTTCCAGGAGTTTTTTCATTTTGTGTTTTACATTAGGTCTATGATCCATTCTGAGTTAAATTTTATGAAGGGTATAAGTTCTGTGTGTAGATTAAATTTTTTGCATGTGGATGTCCAATTGTTTCAATGCCATTTGTTGAAAGACTATCTTTACCTTATTGTTTGCCTTTTCTCCTTTGTCAAAGATCAGTTGACTATATGTGGGTCTATCTCTAGGCTTTCTGTTTAGTTTCACTGATCTATGTGTCTAGCATTTTATCAATACCACACTGTCTTGATTAATGTAGCAAGTATTAGAGCTAGATAGTGTCCATCCTCCAACTTTGTTCTTCTCTTTCAACATTGTTTTGGCTATTCTGGGTCTTTTTGCCTTTCTATATAAACCTTAAATTTAATTCATTGATGTCTAAAAAATAACTTGCTGATATTTTAATTGTGATTGCATTTAATCTATAAAGTTGAGAAGAACAGACATCTTAACAATATTGAGTCTTCCTATCCATGAACATGGACTGCCTCTTCATTTATGTAATTAAAAAAAATTTTGTTCATGAAAATTTTGTGCTTTTCCTCATGTAGATCTTGTACATATTTTGTTGGATTTATACCCATATATTTCATTTTGTGGGTGCCATTGTAAATAGTACTGTATTTTTAATTTTGAATTCCACTTGTTTATTGCTGGCATACAGGAAAGCAATGAACTTTTGTATATTGACTTTATATCCTGCAACCTTGATTACTTCCCAGATTTTTGTTGTTTATATTTTCAGGTTTTCTACATAGAGGATCATGTCATCTGCAAACAAAGAGAATTTTATTTCTTTCTTTCCAATCTGTATATTTCTTATTTCCTTTTTTTCAGTTTCATTTTATTAGCTAAGACTTCTAGTACAGTGTTGTAAAGGAGTGGTGAAAGGAGACATCTTTACCTTGTTTCTCATTTTAGTGAGAAAGCTACTAGTTTTTCACCGTTAATCATGATGTTAATTATAGATGCTTTTGCAGATATTCTTTACCAGACTAAGGAAGTCCCCCTCTGTTCCTAGTTTATTGAGAGTTTTATTATGAATGGGTACTAGATTTTGTCAAATGTTTTTTTTTAATCTGTTGATAAGATCATGTGATTTTTCTTTTTCAGCCTATTGATATCATGAATTACACTAATGGATTTTCAAATGTTGAACCAGTCTTGCACACTTGGGTCAAATCCCACTTGGCCATGGTGTATAACTTCTTTAACATACTGTTGTATTTAATTGCTAATATTTTCTTGAGAATTTTTGCATCAACGTTCATGAGAAATAGATATTAATCGGTAGTGACTCACATATTTAACAGTCTTAGTGAGATATGATTGACATACAATTGAGTGTATAAAGTGGAGAGTTAGTTTACCCCTGTAAAATCATCACAATTGAGATGATGCACACATCTACTACTCCAAATTTTTCTTGAACCCTTTTGAAATTTCTCCTTCCCATCTTTCCCTGTTCTACTTTTTAAAATCCCCAGGCAGTAACCAAACTGCTTTCTATCAGTTTAGTTTGCATTTTCTAGAATTTTATGTAATGGGAATAAAAGCATATATTCTTTCTTTTGTCTGGAATCTTTCACTAAGCATAGTTTTTAGATTTATCTATATCCTTATTATGTTAATAATTTATTCCTTTTGTTTGCTAAGTAACCTTCCACTGGGTGGACACTCCACTTGGTTTATCCATTCACCAGGTGACTAACATTTAGGTTGTTTCAAGTTTTTGGCTATTACAAATAACACTGCTGTATACATTCATGATATGTCTTTGTAGGGACAGATGCCTCATTTTTCTGGGCAAACATCTAGGACTGTGGATTATATGATAGATGTGTGCAATACTTTTAAAGAAACTGTCAAGCAGTGTTCCACAGTGGTTATACCACTTTACATTCATACCAGCAATGTATAGGAGTTCTAGCTCTTCCACAAACCAAATAATACTTGGTTATACTATATTATCATTTTTATGTGTTGCCAGATTTAATTTGTTAACATTTTGTTTCAGAATGCTGCATCTATGCTTATGAAGGATATTGATCTGTAATTTATGGTTTTGGCATCCAGTTAATGCTGGCCTCATAGAATGAATTAGGAAATACTTTGCTTAATTCAACTGTCTGCAACAGTTTGTGTAGATTTGGTATTATTTCTTCAGTAAGTATTTGAACGTTTTACCAGTAAAACTATTTTTGAGCTGGTTTTTTGTTTGTCAGAAGATTTTTAAACTACAAATTTAAATTATTTAATAAAACTATTCAGGTTAACTGTTTCTTCTTAGATAAACTTTAATAGTTTGTGTCTTTTAAGGTATTTGTTCATTTCATCTATGTTGATGAATTTATACTTGCTCAAAATACTTCCTTGTTATCTTTTTAATCCCTGTAGTGAGATCACCTTTATTGTTCTTGATATTGATAATTAGTATACATTAGCTCTCTTATTTTCCAGGTTAGCTTGGCTAGACATTTTGTAATTTTTTGATCTTCTCAAAGAAACAGTGTTCACTATTTTCTTTTTTCTATTTCCCTTTCTATTTCATTTCCTTTCTTCTGCTTACTATATTTTCTTTCTATTTAATTCATTGTTCTATTTACTACAGGTGAAATTTATGCTTCTTTTTTTAGTTTCTTAATGTGGAACAGAGATTTTTGATCAAATTATTCTTCTTTCCTAATATATGTGTTTAGTGATATAAAATGTCTCCATAATTCCTTTTTGTAATATCTCATTTTAGTAGCATCAAATTTGATATATTGAATTTATATTTTAATTTTGTTCAAAATACTTTCTTAGTGCCTTTTGATTTATTCTTTAACCCTTGGACTACTTAGAAGATTATTAAGCTACTCAAATTTATTTAATAATTTCTGAATATTTGAGATTTTTCAGAAATCATTGTTATTTATTTTATTACATGGTTGTCAGAAAATATACTTTGAATAGCTTGAATCCTTGTAAATCTATTGAGACTTTTTTCATGGTCTAAATATGGTCTATCATGATCTATCTTGATAAATATTTTATATGTACTTAAAAAGAATACACATTTTGCTACTTTTAAGTGGACTGTTCTATAAATGTCAATTAGGTTGAGTTGGTTGATGATACTATTTAAGTGTTCTATATCTTTAATGATATTCTGTTCTGTCTACTTGTCCTGTAAATTATCGAGAGAAGAGTATTAACATCTCTTAAGTTAATTGGGGATTTGTCTACTTATCTTTATAGTTTTGTTTTTGCTTTATGTATTTTAAAGTTTTGTTTTTACATATGTATGTATGTATATATACATATACATATATATATATATATACATACATATATATATATATATATATATATATATATAAACTTTAAGGATTGCTTTCATGAATTAACCTTTTTATTTTTATGAAATGACCCTATTAATCCCAGGTGACATTTTTTGCTTTGCAATCTACTTAATGTGATGTTAATATAGCCACTGTAGCTGTCTTTTGACTCATGTTAGAATGGTGTATATTTTTGCATTCTTTTATTTTTAACATTTTTGTGCCTTTATATTTAGAGGGCATTCTTGTAGTAGCATATAGTTGGGTCTTCCTTTGTAACCACTCTGACAATCTCTGCCTTTTATGTTTGGCAGTTTACATTTTATATGATTATCAATATGGTTAAGTTTACAACTATTATCTGCCATTTGTTTTCTATTTGCTCCATCTGTTCTTTCATGTTTTTTTCTTTTTCTGCATGATAAAATCATTTTTTGTTATTCCATCTTTATCTCCTTTTTTGGTGTACTTATTTTCCTGTCTTTTACTGGCTGCTTTAGAGTTTATAGTAAATGAAGTAAATATATAAAATAGTATATATTTTTAAGTTATCACAGTCTGTCTAAAAATGATATTATACCACTTTATGTATAATATAAGAGCTTTGCAGCAATATACTCCATTTTCCTGCTCCTGGCCTTTATGGTATTGTTACCACGTTTTACTTCTGCATATGTTATTAATCCCATACTACATTATCATTATTTTTAACAGCTACATATATTTTTTAAAGATTTCAATAATAAGATTATTTACTCATGTGGTGTCATTTCCTGTGTATCATTTCCTGTGCTTTTCATGCCTTTGTATACATTTATATTTCCATCAGTAGCATTTACCTCCTGACTGAAGTATTTCTTTCAGTACTTACTGCAGTATGGGTCTTCTGCTAGTGATTAATTCTTTCAGCTTTTATATGTCTAAAATAATCTTTATTTTACTTTCAATTTTCAAAGATATTGTTGCTGGGTATACAGAATTTTACATTTACATGGATTTTTTTCCCCGTTAGTATTTTATACTTTGTGATATTGTTCTACTGTCTTCCTAATTGGATTGTTTTTTATGAGAAATCTGCTGTCATTCTTTATCATTTTCCCTCTACTTTTTCTGTGGCTGTTTTTAAGATTTTATCTTTATCCCTGGTTTTGAGCAACTTGATTATGATGTTCCTTAACATTTTTTCTTCATGTTTATATGCTTGGGGTTAATTTAGCTTCTTGGGTCCATAGATTTTAGTTTTTACCAAATGATCAAAAATTTGGAAAATTTTTGGTCATTATTTCTGCAAATATTTTGCCCCTCATTAAACTACACCAATTGCAAATACATTACACCATATGAATTATCCCACAGCTTATTTATTCTCTGTTTATCTTATTTTTTTTCTTTTAGTGTTTTATCTTGGATAATTTCTATTAAATGGTCTTTGAGTCCATTTACCTTTTATTTTTAAATTTCGAATCTGTAGTGAATTCTAATCAGTGTATTTTTTATCCTAGAAATTATACTTTTTATTTCTGGAAGTTTTAAGTATTTTTTTTATATCTTTCACATCTATACTTCATTTTTTGAATATATGAAATGTAGTTATAAAAACTTTTTATGTTCTTGTCTTTTAATTTTAATATTTGTGTCAGTTCTTGGCTGGTTTTAATTGATTTTTTTCCTCCTTCTTTTCATGCCTAGTAGTTTTTTATTGTATTCTAGACATTGGAAAATTTTCTTTCTTGGATTCTGAATATTTTTGTATTCCTATAATTCTTGAGCTTTATTCTAGGATGCATTTAAGTTAGTTGGAAACTGTTTAATCCTTTTTGGTACTGCTTTTGTGAGTCACAAGGTGAGACCAGAGCTATGCATATCATTGGGCTAATTTTTCCCCACTACCAATCTGGTTGGTGGAACCAGGAACTAGTCCTATACCTGTGTGAGCAGCACTGAGTATTCTTTTCTTTAATTCTTTTGGTGGTTACATTTCTAGCCTTAGGTAGTTTTCTCACATGCATGTGCTAATTAATACATGAAAAGATAACTATGACCATCACCACACACTAGCTTCACACTAAGATTCTCTTATTTTCTGAAAATAAAATCACAAATCAGGCACAATATCATTGTGATTAAATACTTTACTGTGATTCTCAATTTACTGATAGGTTTCATTGGTATGACTTTTTTTTGGTATGACTTTTAATAATAGTTATATTATTTTTGTTAGAGATAAATTTATTCCATTCTGTTTTTTGTTGTTGTTGTTGTTGTTGTTGTTCTGCACCTCAAGTAAAATCCTACTGTTTGGCTAGTGAGTGTGGTCTGCAACCTGGGGTTAAGACTTGGAACTGAAATGCTCCACAATAGGCTTGGTAAGGAATTATAAATTGAGAAAAAGAAGAGAGATAAGAGAGCTGTGTGTACAGAAGGAAACTTGGAGAAACTGATTTGTCTAATGGCAAAATGTGTGAGTTATCTGTGATGTGAATCATCTTACTTATCCAGCCTCAAAACCTACAGTTTAAACTCTGTTACTCACCAAATTCCATTTTGGAAATTAATTTTTGTATCAGCAACATGACTTAATAATTAAACTGGGCTATTGATGGCTCAGGTTGAAAACAGACTCCCTAGGCCAAAAATGGCTATTCATATACTTATTAATAATATGGTTGCATACTTACTTAAAATAATGAATATGTGGAGGTGGAGGCAGGAGAATTGCTTGAATCCATAAGTTCAAGTCCAGCCTAGGCAACATAGTGAGACCACATCTCTAAAATAAATTAAGTATTATGTGCAGTTAAATGACTGATTCCCTTCTAAATTGCAGAAAATTGAAGACTTAATTCTCTACAAAAATTGAATATGGATGTTTTGGGTAGTGAGATAACAAGAGTAGTGTTAAAACGTAAAATGAATAATTAAGCAAAAGTTTGACTATTCAATAAATGGAACTCTGCATCCTTTTCCTATACTCTGCTCCCAGAACACTCTAGACAATTGTATCTGCATTTTGCAGCAGATTTAAGGTTTCTTCTCTGAAAAGACCAGAAATCCCAGAGAAAAGTCCTGCAGATACCAATGTTTTAGGGTTCCTGAACCAAAAAGTTAGGTCATTTTCTGATCACCCTACTAAAAAGCCCACAAGTTAACAAGCCCTGCACAAACACAAAGAATACACAACTAGCTTTCTAGATCTCATTCTGAAATATGAATGGACAATCAAAAATTATCAGATGAGCTTCAGCATGAAAACTAAAGATCAAAACCAAAATAAGGAATAAACTTGAAAAAATAGAGAGTAAAGAAACCATAATTTATATCTTCAAGAAAGGTAAGTGAAGATATTATCTCCATGGAACAATAATTTGAAAATCATACCCCATTTAGGTAAACAGTAAAAGCCAATGTACTTGAATTCTCTTTGTTTTGCCTGGCGTTGGGGCTATCCAAGGACCTGTACTTTTAACAAAGATGACTTAATGACTGTCTAAGGACTGAACAGATTCCTGCACAGGATGCCTGGTTTCAACTTACATACCCTTAGTATAAGTTCTCTTTTCTGAATGTAAACCTATTTGCATTGTCATTTCTAAAACTCCAGTAAGTTTCTGGATATTTTATAGATACTGAGTATATCTATAAAATACAATTGTGTAAATTTTATAGTGTTTAATTTTGAAGTAAGAGTTTTGTTACAAATTATAAAAGGTATTTTCATATTAAGACCCCAGGGCTATTTTGGGACCTACAAATAAAGGTGATTCCAAACATCTTCAATTTTTGATATTTAAAAAGTTGATAATCTTTAAGTTAAATATAACATGATATTATTTAGCAAAAAGAATGTGCTTACCCTTAACTTCTAACAAATAATGTGTCTAATGTTTAAAAATATGGAAAAAAATGTGATGATGTAAAAAAGTGGGAGAACTGTGGCTAAAGAACAAAAAATCACTTGTTAAATAAAAAAAGAAGAAAACAAAGATAAACCATAGTGCATAAGAGTTTTTAGGAAAAACAAAGTTTGAGCAAAAAGAAAAACATCAATATAAGATTGGAATGTGAAGTTGACAATATTTTCCAGAAAGCAGAATTTTAAAAAGCTGAGACAGAAAATAGAAAAGAAGTTTTAAAAAAATTAAAGAATCACCTTGGAGGTCTAACATAAGACTAGTAGGAATTTCAGAAAGAAAAAATGACAATGTAGAATTTTTATTTATTTATTTATTTTAGACACATGGTTTTACTCTGTAACCCAAGCTGGAGTGCTGTGGTACAAACACAATTCACTGCACCCTCGAACTCCTGGGCTCAAGTGATCTTCCTGTCTCAGCCTCCACGTAAGCAGGACTACAGGTAAATGCCAACATATCCAACTATATATTTTTTATTTTTTGTAGAGACAGAGTCTCATTATGTTGCCCAGGCTGGTCTTGAATGCCTGGGTTCAAGGGATCCTCCTGCCTCAGCCTCTTGAAGTTCCAGGATTATAGATCTGAGCCACTGCATCAGGCTAAATTTTTATTTTTTAGTTAATTTTTTTTTTTTTTGAGACAGAGTCTCACTCTGTTGCCAGATGCCAGGCTGGAGTGCAATGGCGAGACCTTGGCTCATGGCAACCTCCACCTCCCGGGCTCAAGCAATTCTCCTGCCTCAGCCTCACGAGCAGCTGGGACTACAGGAGTGTGCCACCACGCCCAGCTAATTTTTGTATTTTTTGGTAGAGATGGGGTTTCACCATGTTGGCCAGGATGGTCTCAATCTTTTGACCTCGTGATCCGCCCACCTCAGCCTCCCAAAATGCTGGGATTACAGGAGTGAGCCACCGCACCCGGACCCAAATTTATATTTTTAATCCACAGATAGACACAGATTTCTAGAATGTAAGAGTCCATTGTGTTACCTGCAATTTTGGATGAAAATGGGAAAAAAGATCCATGAAGGAACATAGTGAAATTTCTAATGCTTAAGTTTCAAAAATAAATTAAACAAATGAACAGTAGCAACAACCAAAACAGGCAACCACCAAAGATTATGAGTAAGAAAGGCATGAAACTCTAAAGCCAGAAAACAGTGAAGTAATGCATTAAAAATTCAGAGGGAAAGTTATCTTCTATTCATGATTATGCTATTAAGCGTGAAGCAGATACTATAGAATAAAGGTATTTTAGCCACATAATACTAGAGGATATTCTTCATCACAATAAGGGGTTACACTGAGAAAGGAAGATGTGAGAATGGCTCTAGCACAGGAAATCCTAGAGAAAATACTCAGAGACATAGAAAATGCCTATTCATGGAAATACCTAAAGAAAACAGTCAAGATTGAAACAAAAGAAGTCCTGGATGGAGACCTATGTAAACAAACAAACAAACTGATGCATCTGGCTAGGTGAAAAATAGAATCAAAATCAGCGGTTTTTTTTTTTCGTATCTATCATCGTATTTGGAGAAAATTATGCATCTATTTTATACTAGTACGTAGAAAACTAAGCAAATAAAAGAACGAGGTAATAGTGCTGGGTGCCATCACTCATGCCTGCAATCCCAGCACTTTAGGAGGCTGAGGCAGGCAGAACATAAGGTCAAGAGTTTGAAACCAGCCTGGTCAACATGGTGAAACCCCATCTCTACTAAGAATACAAAAATTAGCAGGGCGTGGTGGCACATACCTGTAATTCCAGCTACTCAAGAGGCTGAGGCAGGAGAATCGCTTTAACTCTGAAGGCGAAGGTTGCAGTGAGCTGAAATCATGCCACTGCATGCTAGCCTGGGCTACAGAGCAAGAATCCTTCTCAGAAAATAATAATAATAATGAGGTAATCATAAAGAAAAACAAAATTTATACAAAAAGAAACTATTTTAGTAGTCTACCTGCCTAATAGGGAAGAACATTTACATAGACATTATAACACAAATGTGAAATATTTATATAATAAACAAGGTAATATTACATTGATAATATCAATTATTACATGGATAAATTGGAATAAAAGGATTATAAGATATGGAAGAGAAGTAGGGAAGACAGAAAAATCCTCATCTGCTATAACACAGAGGCAAGAGATTATACCTAAAATAGATAAAGATGAGTATAGACATAATATTTACAGATATGAAGAGAACTCTAAGAAGAGAAAGCTAAGAAACAATACTGGGACATGAGTAAGGTTACAGCTTGGGACTACATTTTTTCTTGACAAGCCTCATAGTACTATTTAACCTTTTAAATTATACATTTACTGTTTTGATAAAAATAAATTTTAAATACACTAAAATTATCACTGATCTCCACTACTATAATGTTGATAGGAAGCTTCCTAATGTACCTTCTTTGTTGGGTCGCAATACCTACTAATTATCATTTTATTACTTATAAGACAGAGATCCCAAGTGTCTTAGACACTTGTATCAGTTAGCTATTGCTAGGTAACAAACTTCTCCCAAAATTTAGTGTTATAAAGCAATGAGCATCTATTATTGCTCACAAGTCTATGGATCAGCTGGATAATTTTCATTTCATTAAGGCTCACTCATCTATCTGATATTAGTTGTGGGTCAGTTAGGCATCTCTGCTGCTATAGACAAGGTTCTCTCACGTTTAGAGATTGCTGGTTCTTTGCGTCTCTAGGATGGAATTGGGTAGACCAACCATGTTGGCTCTTTGCCATATGGTCTACTATCCTCCAGCATTTTAGGTGGACTTGTTCACATAGCAGCCTTCCAGGGTTCCAACATAGTGAAAAAGGGTTCAAAGACTCTTGAGTCTTGGTTCAAATTGGTAGTCCATTATTTCTGTCTCATTCTGTCAGCTGGTGCAATTAGTAGGCAAACCCAGATTCAAGGAGTAAGAGAATAGATTCCATCTGTTTAAGAGCAGAGCTGCAGTCATATTGAAATGGGTGTGGATATGGGAAGGGACAGAGAATTGTGACCATCGTTGTACTTAGTCTCTTTCACCACTCAAAGAAAGTCCCACTTACCTTCCTAAATAAGTTTTCCCAAGTTCATAAACATATATGCCTCTATGTCCTTACTTTACCCAAAAGGCTTTTCCTACCTTCTACATGACATTCAAAAATCCTTCCATCCATTTAGACTATAGGTCAAGTTTCTTTTCTCCTTTTAAGCCTTTCCTGGCCTTTCTAAGCCTTTTGTGATCTCCTATATTGTCAATATCATTCACTTGCCATTTGATAATTTATTGTTACCGTGGAGATTTCTTAGCCTTGAACTAGGCTATACCTTCCTTAATGACAGGAATTGTGTCTTATGACGTTTTGAAAAATACTATCATCTGCCCAGAAGACTGTCCATAAAGAAGGGATGAATGAGTGGACAATCAGACTACCTCCTCTAACTTGGGACAAACTGTCTGCCTATATAAAGCTGGATGGGCAGAGAATTGGAGGCTATAAAGAGATAATGCAAGGGAGTTTTTGGGGAAATGAAACTGATCTGTATCCTGATTATGGTCATGGTAACACAAATATACGTGTTAAGATTCATAGAACTGTACACCAAAAAAAAAAAAAAGTAAATTTTACTCTATCATAATGAAAAAAAAAAGCCTCTTAACTCTATAAAATCATGACTGCAGGGTGTGTAAATTGAGCAATTTCCTGGAATCCAAAAAATAAATAAGTAAACAGAACACAGAAGAAAGGAAGCAAGCTACTTCATATTTTAGCCTCAAAAAATACAAACCACTACATACAGAGTCACTGAATCTCCTTATGAACTAAAATAATGGATGCTGCTCAGTCCTCTTGTGCTGAAATTTTCCTACGTCTATTATGTTGGAAAATGCCCTTGTCCTGGCTGGACTCACCTCTGTTTGGGCTATGTGGAAAGAGGGCTGACCGAAAGGTGTACTGAGAGACCCCACTTCTCCCCAGCATTACGGAAGAGATGTCAAGAGCCATTCCCACCCCTCTTATATTCCTTTCCTGCTGCATAAGTGTCTTGGCCTAAGGCACATTGGAGAATCTCACAGGAGCCAGGTATTAGGTATCCAACATTCCTTTTATTGATTATTATGAGGAGTTGAGTGCCAATACTCAGAGAAATTGGCCCTCGCATCCTCCACTGGCTTCCCTTCAGGACAGAGAGAACCTATTACCATGTTTCCCAAACACCCCTGCCAATCTGCTTTTAAAACCTCCTCTCTTGCCCATCTGTATTTGATCTGCAATATATTTTGTTGTTCATTTTCTGGTAAAATATTTTAAAGCTTAGATATTTGTTGTTTAGGTGTTCCTTTGTGAGTTTCATTAATTCCTCTTATAAAGACACTTTCTTTATAGAAAGATATTTTCAATAATGAGAAATTTGTTCCTGGATTGTGTGGCCACCATAAAAGCTCCTGACAATCTTTCTTTTCCAATGTAAATGCAATCTGTCAGTTGCTGCATGCTTTAAGATTCTTATGACTAGTAACAAGACCATCCAAATCATTTGCACTCCATAAAATTAGCGGTCTCCACAGCCCTGGTCAGTCTGGAGAGTTAGCGCATGAGAAATCGTCAGTTTAGTTTAACCCTATATTGGGAGGAATCTAAAAATAGTTGTAAAAATCTGATGACAGTTAAAATGTTTTCAAAGTTTAAAATGTTTTACATGTCTTTGATTCCTGTGTTGAGACAAATTACTATTTTGACAGCAAAAAACCAATTTATATTGTTAGAAGAAAAAATGAAGAGAGGAGATGGATAGCAAATGAATTGTGCTGGTTGTTTGAGTTGCCCACGCTGAAGATACATATCAAGCAAAACAAAATTAGTAGAAACCAGAAGACAGAACAGACAGTAACTTCAGCTGTGAAGCTGTTGATCCTTATCTCTCCTGTCAAATTCTGGGCAAGAAAACCACATAGATAGTCCATGTAGCCCTGGGTATCTTTATGCTTTCTTAAAGATAACCATGGTGTGTAAAAATTGTGTACATATATGACCTCTGAATATTACACAATACCACCTGGTAAATTCTCTGTAATTCCTCAGCATTTTATTGGCCTCTTTGTATCCTCTTCTTTTCATCTCTCTCCCTGACCCATCAGTAGTTTATCAGAGCAGAATGTTTCAGCATGGTGTGTCTGTGTTCCCAGCTAGATGGAGAAAAATTATCCCAACCATACAAGGATTTTCAAACAAAGTGAATAAAGCATCATCTCAAGATTTTTCACTTGCATGAGCTTATTCCCAGGCTCTATTTCTAATTTTGTATTTATATTATTCTTCTTAAAATTCTTCCTCCCCTAAATTGTGCAAGATCCAGATCCCACAAAGCCCACATATGCGCCTGGTCTCTATTCATCCCTTGACCGTTTCTTACCCTATACTCCATTAAAAATTGAAATATGATCAAAGAAGTACCAAACTTGCTTGGCTTTGAGTCTCTCTATCAAATGGACAATTCATCAAACAGTTTTTAAAGGTATCTATATTATTTCATTTTCATGCTCCTGATAAACACATACCCAAGACTAGGCAATTTACAAAAGAAAGAGGTTTATTGGACTTACAGTTCCATGTGGCTAGGAAGGCCTCACAATCATGGCAGAAGGTGAAAGGCACATCTCACATGGTGGCAGACAAGAGAAGTGAGAGCTTGTGCAAGGATACTCCAATTTTCAAAACCATTAGATCCTGTTAGGCTCGCTAGCTATCACAAGAACAGTGTAGGAAAGATCCATCCCAATAATTCAATCACCTCCTACCCAGTTCCTCCCATGACGTGGGAATTGTGGGAGTTATAACTCAAGATGAGACTTGGGTAGGGACACAGCCAAACCATATCATTCCACCACTGGCCACTCCAAATCTCATGTCCTCACATTTCAAAACCAATCATGGCTTCCCAACAGTCCCTGAAAGTCTTAACTGAATTCAGCATTAACTCAAATGTCCACAGTCCAAAGTCTCATCTGAGACAAGGCAAATCCCTTTCACCTATGAGCCTATAAAATCAAAAGCAAGTTAGTTACTTCCTAGATACAGTGGGGGTACAGGCAATGGGAAAATACAGCTCTTCCAAATAGGATAAATTGGCCAAAACAAGGGGCTATAGCCCCTATGCAAGTCCAAAATCCAGCAGGGCAGTCAAATCTTAAAGTTCCAAAATGATCTCTTTTAATTCCATGTCTCACATCTGGGTCATGCTGATGCAAGAGGTGGGTTCACATGGTCTTGGGTAACTCCAGCCCCATGGCTTTCCAGGGTATAGCCCCTCTCCTGGCTGCTTTAATGGGCTGGCATTGAGTGTCTGTGGCTTTTCCAGGTGCACAGTGCAAGCTGTAAGTGGATCCACCATTCTGGGATCTGGAGAACGGTGGTCCTCTTCTCACAGCTCCACTTGATGGTGCCCTAGTAGGGAGTCTGTGTGGGGGCTCCAACCTCACATTTCCCTCCTGCACTGCCCTAGCAGAGGTTCTCTATTAGGGCCCTGCCCCTACAGCAAATTTCTGTCTGGCCATCCAGGCATTTTCATAAATCTTCTGAAATCTAGGCAGAGGTTCCCAAACCACAATTCTTGTGCACTCATAGGCTCAATACTACATGGAAGCTGCCAAGGCTTGAGGCTTGCACACTCTGAAGCTATGGCCCAAGCTCTACGTTGGCCCCTTTCAGCCATGGCTGGAGCAGCTGGGATGCAGAACACCAAGCTCCAAGACTAAACAAAGCAACAAGACCATGGGCCTAACCCGCAAAACCACTTTTTCCCCCTAAGCCTCTGGGCCTGTGATGGGAGGGGCTGCTGTGAATACCACTGACATGCCCTGAAGACATTTTTCCCACTGTCTCGGGGATTAACATTTAGCTCTTCATGACTTAATCAAATTTCTACAGCCATCTCGAAGTTTTCCTCAGAAAATGGGATTTTCTTTTCTATCATGTTGTCAGGCTGCAAATTTTCCAAACTTTTATGCTCTGTTTCTCTTATAAAATTGAATGCCTTTAACAGCACCCAAGTCACTTTTTGAATGCTTTGCTGCTTAGAAAAGCAGCGAATGTTTTTTCTGGTAGAAAAAACACTTCTTCTACCAGATACCCTAAATCATCTCTCTCAAATTTAAAGTTCCACAATTCTTTTGGGAAGGGGCAAAATTCTGCCAGTCTCTTTGCTAAACATAACAAAGTCACCACTACTCCAGTTCCCAAGTTCCTCATCTCCATCTGAGACCACTTTAGCCTGGATTTCATTGTCCATATCATTATCAGCATTTTGGTCAAAGCCATTCAACAAGTCTCTAGGCAGTTCCAAACTTTCCCACATTCTTCTATCTTCTTCTGAGCCCTCCAAACTGTTCCAACCTCTGTCTGTTACCCAGTTCCAAAGTCATTTCCACATTATTGGATATCTTTTCAACAGTGCCCCATTCTACTGGTACCAATTTACTGTATTAGTCCATTTTCACACTGCTAATAAAGACATACCTGAAACCGGGCAATTTACAAAAGAAAGAGGTTTGCTGGACTTACAGTTTCACATGGCTGGGGAGGCCTCACAATCATGGCAGAAAGTAAAAGATACATCTCACATGGTGGCAGATAAGAGAAGAGAGAGATCATGCAGGGAAACTCCTGTTTTTAAAACCATCAGACCTCATGAAACTCATTCAATATTAGAACAGATCAGGAAAGACCCACTCCCATAATTCAATCACTTCTCACCAGGTTCCTCCACAATATGTGGGAATTGTGAGAGTTACAATTCAAGATGAGATTTGGGTGGGAACACAGCCGAACCATATCAGCATCTTTTCTTTCTTCCCGAGTTCTTTCATGTTTATATGTGCCATCATGTTTTCATATCAATTGAAAAAATTTTATCCCTTTTACTTCTCCCTGTCACTTCATCATCTTCAATGTAGAAAGCTAAGTCATGCCAGTGAGCAGCTGTTAGCCTTCCACGATGAAGCAAGAGACCATCAGTCTCCAAATGGAAGACTAAAAATGCAGGTAGGTTAAATTTAAGATAAATGCTTTTGCAGCCCCCAAATAGATGGACACTTTCTGCAATGTCTTGTGTATTTTTTATTTTCTTAGTACTGAGGTTTGAGTCATTGATAATGAACATAACGCACTCATCTTAAGATTAGTCTTTCTGCTCAGTAGAGAAGGAACGGTATGACTACTTTTGTGATGACTTTTTTGAGACAGTCTCACTCTATTGCCCAGGTCGAAGTGCAGTGGAGTGATCTCTGCTCATTGAAACTTCTACCTCCCAGGTTCAAGTGATTTTCATGCCTCAGCCTCCCGACTAGCAGAGACTACAGGCATATACTACCATGCACAGCTAATTTTTGTATTTTTGGTAGAGACTGGGTTTCACCATGTTGGCCAGGCTGGTCTCGAACTCTTGGCCTCAAGTGAGCTGCTCACCTCAGCCTCCCAAAGTGCTGGGATTACAGGCATGAGCCATCATGTCCAGCCTAGTTTTGTGATGACTTTTTCCAGTATTTAATTAAAAGGTGAGTTTTCATGAACCTGAATGAGTGACCTAGGGGCAGGAAACTAAAATAAAAGGGCTAAGAGTCCTGACCCCACCACTAACTGCCCATCATGGGTTTGATAATCAGAATGACCTTAGCTCAGAGCTGAGCCTGTAAGTTCCTGCATCAGAAAGTCTGGGATGGGATAGAGAGTCAAGTAAAGGGAGCACATCCTTAGAGCTGTGTGTAGTTTCTTTCACCAGAGCAGCCCAAGTCCTCTCTTTAGCTTGAAAAACATGAAATCAAATTCCCATCTAATCATCCCCATCTTAAAGCTTTTACTTGGCCTTCTGCTTTTCACTCTAAGCTTTGTTTTAGCAGCTTCAGATACAATCACAAAAGAGTCAGTGGTTAGGAGCACAAGAGCACAGAAGTTAGGCCAGGCAGTTCTGGGATTATACATCATGTCTTGCTTCTCTCATTCATTCTGACCTTGGGTTAACCATTTTAAGCTTTAGTTTCCTTGTGTATAGAATGGGGCTAGAATTTATGTTGTTAGAAACTAAATGAGATGTCTGTAAAGTCCTTAGAAAATATAAGCACTCAATAAATATTAGCTATTGTTCATGCCATAATTATCTTTCTGGAGTGTCCTAAGTGAATCATCAGGTATTTGATAGATAAGAGCCAAGTGATATAATACCAAAGAGGATGGAAAGACATGCTTATTCCCCACTCACTGTATCTTTTTCCTAGGCTAGAAGCCCTGAGATGAGTGTGAAGAAGCAGGAAATAGAAAGAGAAGGAAATACATAGAAGATCAAGTGTATCGAAAAAATATGAATCCTGAAGGTCCAGAATGATTTAGGGACAGAGTATGAATTTCTGATACCATTAGAGGAGGGTCCTTGATCTATCCTTAGTATTCCTTCCAACCTCAGTAGGGTTTCTTCCTCCAGATGAGTTTGGTGAACCTCAAAGTCTAGAGAAAGCAGCAGAGAAAAATGTTAGCAGAGAAAACCAGAGTCTCAAGAGTAAATTATTCTTCTTATTGACAGAAGAGTTCTAGTTAACTAGTCAAGTTAGATATTAATCCACTTATTCAAACTAGCAGGTTTATGACATTTTAAAAGTAGAGATTATTAATTTCATAAAAGAAAACTGTGAAGCAGCTCATTAAATGCAACATAAGTACCACAAGCTCTTATGGCTAGAAAGAAATTTAAAGACCATTCAGTTCAATCCCAATGTCAGATGATGTAACTCAAGTTCAGAAAGGCCAAATGAGTTGCTTATAGTCACACTGCAAGTTTGGCCAGATAGACAATATAAAACCAGCTGGGATAGACAAACAATTGGCTTGGCTTTTAACTAACTAACCCAAAGCTGATCAGTCAAATTGGTTTATAAATGTAGATACAGGTTAAGAAATGCCCATATGTAAATGATAAAAAAATAAAAAGATTTGGTTTATATTTACACTGCTTTTTCTTTAAAGGATACTGTTTATAAAGATTTGTTGATTCACAAACCACAAACCTTAAGAGAAGGTGGTTTCACTTGTATACTTTTTCCTCCTCAATTTTTTTTTTAAATTTTAACATGGGCAACTAATGTGATAGAATAAAGATTATTAATGTCTTACTATTCTCAGACCTCAATTCCCCCTTCCCTGTCCATCAAAGGCAGCCCATCTTTTCCCACCAAACCTGCGGTCAGCTCACAAATAGGACTCTTTCCTACCAGGAGATTTAGTTTATCTAATAAACAAACAAAAAACACTGGGATAGGCAGAGGAGGAGGAAGAAATGGGAGAGAAAACCTTAGTGGGTTGGGTGGAGGAGGGTGAATTTTAATCAGGATGCTTGGGAAATGTGTTTTAAACTATGTGTTTCAATCTCCTTCAATACCCTCCAATAGAATTCCTTTCCAATTTCTTTTTTGCTCTTAAAGTATGCTTCTTACAAAAGAGACTGCCATAAAACTGAACCTCCTGTAGAAACTCTTCTTTTGGGCATCTAGGTTTATAAGAGTTATAAGCAGTGGTGTACTAGAAACAGCTTGTACTGGCTTAGAGAACAAATTCTGTGCATCTCTTCCCAATTCTATTCAGTGATCTCATACTGGTAGTTTGAAATTGGCCATGGTGGGAGTATTTACACCATAGAAATTGGCAAACATTACGAATCGGGTCTTGTTTTTTTTCCCCTCCCAGAGAGTTGCTTTACTAGCAAGCCACTGGACAAAAAAACACAATGGTAAAATAATCCTCCTCCCAGTTTTCATATTTTGATACTGTTGTTTTGTTTTTGAAACATGATAGTTGTTTTCCTTTGGACTCTATTTTATAAAATACTTCTAAAAAGTTCCAAAGTCACGTTCCACACACTAGAACCCTGCCAGCTGTTTCATGAACACGTTCACAAGTAAAGTCAGGGAGTGGTTGAGGGAATGTTTATTGTTTTATTCAAATCTACCCCCTACTGTTAAAATAACAATGCGTGCTATAATAATAGATATCATTATTGTAGTATTTGAAAGCACACTTCTATTCCTTAAACATTTAAATTTATTATTAACAAAATAGCCCTCTCCTAGGAGCCTTGGCACCTATAAAATATTTTAAAACAATATTCTTACCTTCTTTTTCTCATTTTTTATCCCTTTGAAAACATTAAGAAAGCGACAGACCCTCTAACCAGAAAAGTTACAAAGCAAAAGTCCAGTTAACTCCAGGTTAAGAACCCCTGGTTGTAGATAAGGGTCCCATTTTCAAGTCATTTGCAGTCTCCTTCGAAAACATTTTGGGAACTTCTGTTCTGAAATTCCCTTGAAAACCCATTACACTTTTTGTACTCATTCTTAGTAGTGGCATCCTTATCCTCTTGGGGAAGATTAAACTTAAAAGGAAAAAAAAAAGCCAAAGGTCATTTGGCTCCAAAGCTGATGAATACAGTGTGCAGAGAAACTGAGTATTGCCTTTTTCGGTAAAAACAAATAGGGAGTAGAGCAGTAGGGCCCTTTTTCTTTCCGACACATAAACTGGCTCCGTAGGCAATTCCAAGAGAGGATTTCTGGAAAAGATCTGGGCAATACAGCATCATCACAATAAGTGGGTATCTTCCATTTCTCTGCCCAATGTTTATGGGGCAGATTGATAAGGGGAAATTTGGATGCATAAATTATTAATTTCTACCACTTTAATTAAAGGAAATCAGTCTCATTACCATATATATCCTGTTTCTAGGAGTTTATGTGTATCAAACTTTTAACATGTACTGTGTTAAATGTTCTCCATGCTTCAAAGAAGCTCTATAAAATATGTAACATTATTATCTTTAATTTATAAATGAGAATACTGAGGCTTAGAGTAGTTAAGTAAATAGCAGCTTGAAATTTGAAACATCAGGCTTCCCAACTCTGAATCCTGTGCTCTTAACCACTATTAAGAGCGCTCCTTCCTATCCACACATGAAAATCATATACCACTTTCATCACTAAATGAAAAGCCACTAGAATGATACAGGTGGGAATTCAAATAGGCATTAAGAAGCAGCAGCCAGGTGTGTGGTTAGTGATGAGAGAGAGTTGCATGGAGAAGGCAAAACTGATTCAACTAGATTCCCGTAGAGAAAAGCGGAGTGATTATAAGCAGCAGCAATAGCAAGAACGAAGATTTGAAGGTAGGATCAGCAATGTTCTTTTGATAAGAGAAGACACAGAGGAGCAGAACAGAACAGGCAAAATGATAGCAGGGCAGATAGGTAAACTATTGCAAGTGGAGGTGGCAGCCAAGGGAAGCAGGGCAGCTATTACTAACCAAACAAACAAACAAACATACCAAAACAAAGGCATGTTGTTCACTAAACCCAGGAGGAAGACAAGAAGAGCCTCTAAGGTAGAGGTTCTCATTCCAAAGATCTACGGGACTTTGAAAAAAATCCCAGAAGCAAGCTCATATATACTATACCCAAGATCAATTAAATTCATATTTCTGGGAATGAAATCCAGGCTCCAGTGTATTTGGTTCCCTTGTTTTAAGTTCCCCAGTGATTCTAGCATATATACAGGATTAAGAATCACTGATCTAACATCTTGGTTAAGGTAGATGAAGCAGATAGGGAAGAAGTCTGAGTATGTGAAACAAGCTGGCCAGGTGAGAACTAGGCCAAGAAAAGGCGCACAGGCAGAAAGGTAGTGAGGACACAGACACGGACTGGTACCAAAAGACCAGATGGGGTAGGAAAGCCATGACATATAGAGACTCTGTAAGTAATAAAGAGGTATTTGGGTCCAGATCAACTCTGTTCACACCAAATTGATGGAGAACCACACCAGATATGGAGAGAATATAATTAAAAGTAATAGGTTCTGCTGTTTCTTAGCTATGGCACCCTAGGCAAGTTACTTTACCTCTGTGAGCCTCAGTGCTTTCCTCTGTAAATATGGGAATGTTAATCATATCTACCTTCCAGGGATATATATATACTAGGCATAAGAGAAAGACTGAAGTGAAGGTCCTCTAGAAGATTCCAGTTCTAAAACAGGTTGAAAACTGAAATGAAAAGTACACATTCCTGAGAACCAGGAGATGGCAATAGAAAAGCAGGTTACTGCCAGGTAGTAGGAGAGCTCACTCTTAAAAAAAAAAAAAAATGTAGTAATAATAGAGGAGAAGCACAACATTTTTGGAAAGCAGTGTGGAAAAATATAACAAGAGCCGGAAAGATGTTTGTACCATTTTATCCAGTAATCCTACTCTTGGAATTTATCCTAGAAAAATAAATCAACAGAAGAAAAAGAAACTTCAGTGTATAAAAATCTATAATATTAAAAAATGGAAACAACCAGAACTGCCAAATATAGGTCAATGGCTAAGTAAATTGTTATATATCCACCAAATAGAGTATTAACTTTGGAATTCAGAAACCTTGTCTTATTTGTCTTTTAATTTTTTAAAGTTCAACCTTAATTATACAAGAATACTTTTAAAAATTGTCATTGTAAAAAAAAATTAATACAATAAAAAGCTAAAATCCTGCTTAACCAATGTTAGTTTTCCATCTAAAAATTGCCACTGCTAACAGTTTGGTGTGCACTCAGAGACATTTTTCAAGACACTGACACAAACAACCACAGATAGATTTACATATACATATAGGTACACTTACATACACATATCTATAGAGCTATTTTGTTTACTGTATGCTACAAAAATGCTATCTTGGCTGTACTTGTTTTTCTGCAATTTGGTTTTTTGTTTGCTTTTACTAAGTAACGTGCCTTTAAGATTTTCATGTCAGTACTGATAGTTATAGCTCATTGTTTTTAATTGAAGGATGAATATATCACAGCTTATTTAACCATTCCAAGTATTGGTGAGTATTGATGTAGCTTTCAACTTTCGTAATTACAAAGGTCATTTAGATGAACACTCTTGCTTCTGTCTCCTGATGCACTTTAACAATTGTTTCTTGAGGGCATATAAAGAGTGAAATGGTTGGTTATAGAGGGTCTATGCATTTTAAATGTTAATAGTTAAATGGCAGCACTAGCTTACACTTTGCCAGCAGAACAGGGGAGTACCCAATGTCCCAGGTACTAATCTAAAGAGGATATTATCAAACTTTAATGTTGCCAATCTGCATTTTCCAACTTCTTATTAGAGTAAGTTTCTCCTTTGGCCATATATATTTATTTTTGGTGTTTTAACTATCTGCCACTTTTGCCAATTTTTCCAATTTATTATCATTTTGGTATCTCTGTAATATAGCATAATCAGTTTTGAGTTAAATGCTGAAATATTTAGGTAGTTAAATTATACTAACTTTTAAAAAATCATAAAATCATATAAAGTATGTATGACATAATGCAGTTAGATTGAAATAAGAATAAATTATTATGTGCAACACAAAAAGATATTCATACAATTGAACATAGGCTAGAAGGGAATACTTTAAGAACAATAAAACTAGAAATAGTAGCTAACATTTACATAGTACTTTACATATACTTACCACTAATCAAAATGTTTGACATGTGTTAATATCTTTATTCTTTATACCAATACTATGAGATTTTTTCGAACTTGCTAAAAATTATTGTTGAAATGGCAAAGGCAGAATCTGGTTAAGTCTGGGCAATCTGATTCCAGAGTCTTTAGACTCTTAACTATTACGTTATACTAATACAGCTGCTGCTACTGCTACTGCTGCTTCTCCTCCTCCTCCTTCTCCCTCTCCTCAGCCCCGTCCTTCTTTTGCTTCGTCTTCTTTTCTTCTCCTCCTAATTTTGCTATGAACCTAAAAAGTTTTTTTTTTATTCTTTTTTTTTTCTTAAGTTGCTCAGTGAGAGCAGAGTTAAGACCAATGGGAATTGGAAGAGCTTAGAAAATATCATAGCAGAATAGTTAGAATGAATCCCAGTGCACAAACAGGTATACCAAAAAAATTATTCATTGTGATTTAATTTTTATTTCTATTTCCTGCCAGTCTATTGGGAAATATAGCTTCAGTTGTTTTCTCACTTCCCTCTTTTCCATGCTATGCAAAGCTTTGCATGTCCGAATGGGGGGTGAGAGAAGCACATTGCATATCACGTGGACCTTAATCCTCCATTACCAGGCTACCTAATTTGCCAATAGGATATCCTCTCTCCCTTTCCAGTATTCTGCCTGCTGCTTCTGTGCTCTTGTGCCCCACCTGGGGCCCAGGCTGCCTGTTATTCTACCTGCCTAGTTGCCTATACAGCTATTCTCTCTGTTGGGCTAGGCCTACCTCCCAGATGGTTCTGTCTGGGATGTGCAGTATATGTCCTCTTGCTCAGAGACACATAGGTCTTCTCACTCTCCCTTCCAAGACCAGGAAAACTGTTCTTCTAGACTGGGTAAAATTCTGCTTTCATGGTTCTGGCCAAGACAAGTTTTGTGTCCGAAATTCACTCTTACCTCTGGGACCTAGGCATGTGTACCTATATCCAAGATGACTATTAGGATACTTTCTTCTTTTTACGCTGGCAGGTCTCTCACGAGATAATATGTATAGAGCCAACCATTAGCTTGGGGGTAGGGTGGAAAGCTAGAAATAAAAAAAAAAAATTAATAGATTTTTGTACATCCAGATAGAGATATATGAGAATTATCTCATGACACACTGCCACATAACCTCATCTAGGCATGAGAATACCCAAGGCACTCTCCCTCTTGGATGTTGTTGGCACTTAGGTGGGTCTTCTATAGCCAACTGTTCTTTTTCTGAGTTCCCTAACAGCTGTACCAAACCTTTGTCCTTCCACTGTTACTTCTGACAGACATACTGCTTCACTCTTCATCATATTTTCCTTCTGTTGCTATCCCTGAAGATGTCCTATGGACAGCTGGGGCCATCTGCCTACATATTTGCCAGCATACAACAAAGTGTCAGTTGCTTCCAATGACTCAGTGGATGGGTAGCTGGAATAGATAGCACTACTGGGGGCTTGCTGCCCTGAGAACAGGACTGTCTAGCTTCATTAGTGTGCAATCTATGCAGTCACATGGGGCCATGAGCTTGGTTTAATGCTCTGTTGTCACAGATTGGAATTTTGTTTTCTTTTTGATATGGAGTATTGCTCTGTCACCAGGCTGGAGTGCAGTGGAACAATCTCAACTCACCATAACCTCCACCTCAGCGATTCTCCTGCCTCGGCCTCCTGAGTAGCTGGGACTACAGGCTCGTGCCACCACGCCCAGCTAATTTTTGTATTTTTAGTAGAGACAGGGTTTCACCATGTTGGCCAGCATGGTTTTGATCTCCTGACCTCGTGATCCGCCCGCCTCGGCCTCCCAGTGTGCTGGGATTACAGGCATGAGCCACCATCCCCGGCCCATACTGGACTTTTTAGTAGTTTTTTTAACAAAAGGCCCTGGGCCTTCATGTTGCACTGGGTCTTATAAATTATCTAGCTGGTCCTGCCTAAAGGTCATCATTTCAAAAGATTTGTAAGCTCTGTACTTGAAGAGCCATCTCCAGAGTTTCTGAGACTGAGAAATTATAAAGACAAACTATGTTTCAATTGCATTTAAGGATACCATTAATGGATAATTTTGATAGGATTGGTTAAGAAGTACCCTTTAGGGTCTTTTTTTTAAGTTCAAAACTCTTGGGCTTTCAGGGTGATAACAGTAATTCTTACAATCCATTTGTGAGGTTTATGTGCATACTCTCTTCTTCATTTATGGTTGTACCCACACATATAAAAATGATAGAATAAAAGAATGGTTGCAAACTGTATGTTAGAATTAATTCAAACAACTGTTTTCAGAATGGTCAGTGGTTTGAGTAGATAGTGTCTTTATGCAGTACAAATGATTGTGGAAGCCTAACTGAACCAATCCCATGAGCAACGCTATGCTAACTAACGTTCTGTCCCATGCTCACTCACGGATCAGCTGGTACTCTTTGACCATCACCTTCCCATTTGCTGTGGCATCAGACTTGAGTCAAAACCATGACACCTGAGCTCTAGGCTCCTTTGTAAGTTTCAGAGAGATTGCTGAGAATCCATTTTATCAGCAATCTTGCCCCTTTCCATCCTGGTGAGGTTAATAATACATGAAAGAAGTTGTAGATAATATGGTAATTTCATGTCCCCAAGAGTTAACATAGTTTTAAAAAATATTTGTATTTTTCCTGTCACATGAAAAATACCTCAGGGATGGAGGCTGCAAATCAGTGTACTATCCCACCAGCTTGAGAAATAAGTCACCCTTCTATCTTATCCCTCTATTTATGATAATCAACAGACGATTCTGTCTTCAGGCAAGGATCTGTTCAGCCTTTCAGAGAACTCAGAATGTCTTTCATCAAAGAAGGAAGAATGCTGTGGTCTGTTTTCTGAAATGATGTATGGCTCTTAGAAACGAGCTTTGCGTAACCAGCCTTTGGCCAGTGTACATCAACTTCTTTAATAAGTAGCATCATGCAGTGAGTGTCTGTTGACACATAACACTGTATTTGTCAAGTGTCACCAAACCAGAAAGGCCCCATCTTCTCATTACCACTGCCCTTCTTCTCTTATGAATTTTACTGAAATCTGCCAATACAGAAATCAGATAATTTTTTTAAAGTTTACTCAATCTAGAGTGGGCTGGGGTTTGGGTGCAGGCATCAGTATGTTTTTAAAGCTCCCCAAGGTGATTCCAACATGCAGCCAGAGCTGAGGACAACTGTCCTAAAGGAAAAAGAAAACCACTTTCATCGTTGGCTTCCTATAGCTTGACCAAGTGACTTAACAAACAATTTGATTATATATCCCTCAAACACCTAGAACGCTCCTGAGAACACTGAAATTGCTAACCAAATATTTGCAGATAACCTTTACAAATGACTATGAAAAGAGTTTAAAATTCTTCATATTAAGTTCATACTATTGCAACTCATTTCTCATTTAGTGAACTATTTGGGGAGAAAGGAAGGACAGTAATGACTGTCAAAAAAAAACTAAAAGAACTTGGCATGAAAAGTTGGGTGGTATGTTGACCACAACCACATAGAAATGAGTAATGAAAGCACACAGGAAAGAAAAATGAAGCTGCACTGGGGGGCCCCAGCCAGCACGTGTGCATGCAGCTTTCCTTCCTGACATGTGGTTGCCTTTGGTGTATGGCTAATCCAGGAGGATACCAGAAAAGTGTGAAAAGCCTTATAAATGTGTTTGCTGAACATCGATGACAAGTGACTGGACTCTAGCTCTCCCATCTGTCTCTGGCAGAGTTGCTGCCAGTCTTCCAAGTCTGGGAGAGCAACTGTGTGATAAATCACTCTGTAGCCTGAAAAAAATCAAGGTTTTTTTTTGTGTGTGTGTTTTGTTTGTTTTTTACGGTGGAGTGTCTGTTGCCCTCCAGGTGGTGATGTCTGTGGGAGAGGGATAGGTCCCAGTAAGTAGTCCTCCTCAAGGAATTAAGTAGTAGCTTTGGAAGAGTCCCCAGAAAAGCTAGGGGGACTGATATTGTTGCACGGAGCTGGGAAGTTTACATATGAGATTACATTTAATGCTCACAGCAACTCTATGAGGTGGACATTTTATTGTCTATGTTTGGCCGATTCAGAACTTAAGGCTCTAAAAGTTTAACTCACACTTTGCAGATCATAGGGCTAGGAAGTGACAGATTGGGGGACTTAATGAAATCTGCTGTCTCCAAATATGTGTCTTCCCTATAATAATGGTCTAAGTCACCCAAAGGTAATCAATCAGCTAAGTCTTCACTTAAGCCAAGCAAATATTTGGAGTCACTATTCACATATATGCTCTTCTCCCTTATTCATGTATATGGTCCCTCGAGCCATTGCCTAGATTATTTTCATCTCAAAAAGTAAGTCAGCCTACTGTGCGACTGTGTAGTGACACATAAAGCAGTAGCAACACCTAGGAGCTTAGTAGTAATGCAGATTATCAAACCCCATCGCAAGCCAACTGAATCAGAAACTACATTTTAATGACATTTCTGAGGAACTCATTAAGTTTAAAAAGCACTCCCCTACACCATAGAATTATTTATCTGAAAGGTAATTTAAGTTAGTGATTCTCAAATTTGTGTGAATTAGAATTACTTGGGGGAAGGGAGTTAAATGCAGATTCCCAGGTCCTTTGCCCAAGGGTTCTAATTTGGGAGCAGTGTGAGTGGGACCTGGACAATCTGCATCTTCTAAGAAGCAGCCCAGCTGATTCAGTTACAGGTGATCTAAAAACAAGACTATGATGAACAATGACTTAGGAATTTCAGCACCTACCACTCATTTTGATGAATCTGAGGTCAAGGAGGGGAGAGGGATGACTTAGGTTATGCGGTGGTTAGTGACAGGACCAGGATGAAGACTGTGTCCTTGAAGCACACTAAACCTACCAAGTATGGCACTGTAGGCCTTAGAGAAAATGACCAACCCTCTACCACATTTATTCTTTGTGCTGCTTTAGAATTTTGATCCATTTACAGTTCATTTACTGCTAATGAAAAAGGAATACTCCGGACATGGTGATAGAGGAAGGAGTGGGAGTCAATGGATCTCACTGGTCTTTTTTTTCCATAGACCTGGTATTTAAAGTTTATTTTGTTTTTAATGAGCCAAGGGATTTATTTGGAAGAGGAGAGTTGAGGAGCGTGGAGATACAAGTGAAATAGTACTTACATCTACATCTGTATGTGCTTGTATGTACACTATCTCATTTAATCCTAAAATAGTCCTGTGAGGTACCATTTTACAGCTAGTAAACTCCAGAGTCATGGATAGAATCCAGCCTTTTGGCCTCGGGGATCTCTCTGTTGTATGATTACCACTTTCTGAGGAAAGTTAGAAATTCCAGCTTGAAACTGTAAGCAGTTGGTGGACCAGGGTTTCTAAACCCAAAAGAACCAATTAAAATCATGATTAGATCATAGTTTTAATTTTATTATCTTGACTATGGAATTCCAATATCATCTCCAGCCCTTTACTATATCCCTTAGTAAGAAACGGGAGCAAGAGAAAAAAACATCTATGGAGTGCTTTTATTCAGAAATTATACTTTTCTTTTGGAAGGTGGAATGACATAGTGGGAAAAGCATAAGTTGTGGTTCAAATAATGCCTCCTCCATTTATTAGCTGTATGAAACTGGTAAAATTTCCTAACATCTCTGAGCAATGTTTTTCTCATCTATAAAATGTGTCGTGATGAGAATCACAAAGATAATGTCAGTATATAGTTTGTCACAATGCTTGGGACCTAGTAAGTATTCAATGCCTATAAATCATGGCTGAAATACAGTGAGGAACACACTTATTTTGGTCAGTATTTTTGACCCCAGATAATCTGAATGAAACTTTTCTTTCTTTAGCTCTATTCTTTCTTCAAAATTCTCTATCTCAAGGAACCAGAAAACAAGAACAAACTAAACCCAAAGCTAGAAAAAAAATAGCTAATATCATAATTGAACAAGCAAAAATCGAACAACTCCATTAAAAAGTAGGCAAAAGACATGAACAGGCACTTCTCAAAAGAAGACAAGTGACCAATAAACATAAAAAAATTCTCAACATCAGTAATTATAAATCTCTATCTCAAAAAACTAGAAAACAAGAACCAACTAAACCCAAAGCTAGCAGAAAAAACAGCTAAATTTATAACTGAATAAACAAAAATCAAACAACCCCATTTAAAAGGCAAGACATGAACAGACAGTTCTCAAAAGAAGACAGACAAGTGGCCAAAAAACATGAAAAAATTCTCAACATCAGTAATTGTCCTAAGAGAAATGTAAATCAAAACAATGACGAGATACCATCTTACACCAGTCAGAATGACTATTATTAAAGTCAGAAATCAACAAATGTTGGCAAGGCAGTGGAGAATAAAGAACACTTACACACTGTTGGTGGGAATGTAAATTAGTTCAGTTACTGTGCAAAGAAATTTAGAGGTTCCTCAAAGAACTTAAAACAGAACTATCATTCAACTCAGCAACCCCATTATTGGGTATATAAACAAAATAAAATAAATCATTCTACAAAAAAAGACACATGCAGTTGTATGTTTATCACAGCACTATTGACAATAGCAAGGACATGGAATCAATCTACATGCCCCTCAACAGTAGACTGAATAAAGAAAATATAGTTCACATTCACCATGGAATACTATGCAGCCATAAAAAAGAACAAAATAATGTCCTTTGCAGTAACATAGATGAAGCAAAGAGTGCATTATCCTAAGAGAATTAACACAGGATCACAAAACCAAAGACTGCATGTTCTCACTTATAAATGAGGGCTAGAACAATGGGTATTCATGGACAAAAAGACGGCAACAACAGACACTGGGGACTACTAGATTGGAGAGGGTAGGGAAAGGGGCAACTGTGGAGCAACTTACTATCAGAAACTATGTTCAGTATTTGGGTGATGGGACTCAGTCATACCCCAAACCTCAGCGTCACACAACATACCCAAGTAACAAACTCATACATCTACCTTCTGAATCAAAAATAAAAGTTGAAATTACTGTTTTAAAAGATTCTTTATCTCAATTAAGTAGCCTCACCATCTATCTACATCAAGCCAAACTAATAACCTTGTGCTTATTTTTACTTTCCTATTTCAATCAGTGTTTAAGCTGAGCTTTGAAACTCCTCATAAATCTGAAGACAATTTTCACACCTGCATTCCTGTCTAATGTGTTCCTCATAATTTCTCTCATGTGCTGTCAAAGTAGTTAGAAAGCTCATCTTTTCTGGGTGAAAATTCTCCCATTCCTCCATGCCGCCATTGAAGCTCTCCATGTAAAATGCAAATCTTACTATGCTAAACAAAAAATAACTTTCTTTTTAAAATAGAGCATTCCTCATTTGGAGTGTGTTTTGTGTTTCCTTGAGATTACATTCAGGTTATGTATTCTCAGCTGTGATACTGGATGGGTGATGTATCCTCAGGGTATCACCTCTGGAGGCATGATGCTCATCTTTCCCTTACTGGCAATGTTAACTTTGAACACTCTGGTAATTCAAAATACTTTTAGATTTGCAGAAATGTTGCAGTCATGAAACAGTACAACAAATACCCATATGGCCTTCATGCAGTCACCTGTTGTTAACATTTTATCCCATTTGCTTTATCACTTGTTCTAACTACATAATTTTTTTTCTTAACTTTTTTATGGTAAGCAGCATAAATCATGGAGCTTTAAATACTTTAGCATATATTTCTTAAGTAGATAGTCTATATAGATATAGTCATATATAATCACAGTATAGTCTTCAATACCAATAAATTTAAGTTTGATACAATATTTTATATAATCTATCATTTGCATTTCAATTTTCTCAGATGACTTATTAACGTCCTTTACGGCATTTTCCCTTCTAGTATAGGATCCAGTCTAGGGATAGGTATTGCATGTAGTTGATTTGTCTCTGTAATCTCATTTAATCTAAAATATTTCCACAGACTTTCTTTGTCATTTTTAAAAAAATACAGTCTCTCTCCTTTTTGCTAGTAGAGTGTTTCTTATTCTGGGTTTTCTGATGTATGTTTGTGGCTAGATTCAGATCATGTATTCTCAGCCAGAATACTGCATAGATGATGATGTGTCCTTCTCAGGACATAATGTGGGGGAACACTGTGTCCATCTACTTCAACTTCCCACATGATACACTCTTATCCTTAAGAGCTTCAGGGACTGTGGTAAGAAGAATGAAGGGCAAAGGGTCTAGACAAACCGAGGGCTTCTAAAAAAGCCAGGTGTTTGGTAGTTCTATACTGAGAGAGAGATACAGGCCCGCTCTGTAGTGAGGACCAGAATTCAGGATATGAATTGTTTCAATTCCTTGTAAAAAAAAAAGAAAGAAAGAAATTCCTTCAAGCTATAAAACTAGGAGGCATGGTCTTCCAGACTGTTGATTTCTCTTTGATCTAGCTGAGCCTGCACAATTTGTGACATGAACCATAAATTTGGTCTTAGTTCACTTCTCAAAACCTGCAGGCTACCCACTCACCACAGAAGCCAGCGTACAGTCTCTCATTCCCAGGCTCATCTTCCAGAGCTGAATCCATGTCCTTTGGATGGGGCCAGTTTATTAATTGGCAGACAAATGGAGGAAGCACAATTTTCCTATAGCCATTGTGAATTCCTTCTTTGATGTTCATTTACAGCTGCAGTGCATATAATTTCATCTGAATCAGATTAAACTCTGATAACCCTGGGAAGCCACAACACTGCTAGGGGAGAAAGATTTATACACACAATTCCTTTCCACAGCAAGAAAAAAATCACCACCAAATCAATAGTGCTTTCTTCCAAAAGTTTTCTGATGTCTTTTTGAGGTCATTCTATTTAGTCTCAGACACGTTCTAGCGTTCCTAATCACATATGTTTAGTAGAGTTTATGTGCCCCAAAAAATTTTTTGTTGAAATCCTAACCCCCAAGGAGATTATGTTAAGGAGGTGAGGGGGAACCTTTGGGTGGTCATGGTGTAGGCAGCATGGTGCGCAAAGCCTTCATGAATGGGCTTAGTGGTCCTCTTCATGAAAGAGACCCATAAGAGCTGGCTAGTCCCTTCCACCATGTGAGAAAACAGTGAGAAGGCTCTATCAACTAGAGTGAGCCATCACCAGACACCAAATCTGCCAATGCCTTGATCTTGAACTTCCAAGCTTCCACACTGAGAAATAAATTTCTGTTGTTTGCAAGCTACCCAACTTACAGTATTTTGTTACAGCAGATCAAATGGACTAAGAAAGTCGTTGATGATAATAGGAACACAGACATACCTCAGAAATATTACAGGTTCAGTTTCAAACCACAACAATAAAGTAAATATCTCAATAAAGTAAGTCACATGAACTTTTGGTTTCCAAGTGCATATAGAAGTTATGTTTACACTATATTGTAGTCTATTAAATGTGCAATAGCATTGTGTCTAAAAAATGTACATACTTTAATTTTAAAATACTTTATTGCTTAAAAATGCTAACAATTATCTGACCCTTCAGAGAGTTGTCACCTTTTCTGCTGATACAGGGTCTTACCTTGATGTTGATGGCTGCTGATGGATCAGGGTGGTGGTCGCTGAAGGGTGGGGTGGCTGTGGCAGTCTCTTAAAATAAAACAGCAATAAAGTTGGCTACATTGATTGACTCTTCCTTTCACAAAGATTTATCTATAACATAAAATGCTGCTGGATAGCATTATACCCACAGTAGAACTTCTTTCTAAATTGGAGGCAATCCTCTCAAACTCTGCAACTGCTTTACGACTAAGTTTGTGGAATATTCTAAATCTTTTGTGGCCATATTAACAATGTTCACAGCCTCTTAACCAGGAACAGATTCTATCTCAAGAAACCATTTTCTTTGCTCATTCATAAGGAGCAACTCCTCCCCTGTTCAAGATTTATCATGAGATTTCAGCAATTCAGTCAAATCTTCAGGCTCCACTTGTTCTTTTGCTATTTCTACTACATCAGCAATTACTTCCTCCACTGAAATCTTGAACCACTTAAACTCATCATGAGTGTTGGAATCCAAGTCTTCCAAACTCCTGTTAATATTGGTACTTTGACCTCCTCCCATGAATCATGAATGTTCTTAATGTCATTGACAATGATGAATCCTTTCCAGAAGGTTTTAAATTTACTTTGCTCAGATCCATCAGAAGAATCACTATCTGTGGCAGCTATAACTTTGAAATGTATCTCTTAAATAAGAAGACTTGAAGTCAAAATTGCTCCTTGATCCATGGGCTCAGGAATGGATGTTGTGTTAGCAGGCATGAAAACAACCTTCATTTTCTTGTTCATCCCTATAAGAGCTCCTGGGTGACTAGGTGCATTGTCAATGAGCAATAACATTCACCATAACAGACATAATAATAATGAAAAAGTTTGAAATAATGCAAGAATTATAAAAATGTGATATAAAATGAGCCCATGCCGTTGGAAAAAACCCTCTAACAGACTTGCCCAACACAGGATTACCACAAACCTTTAATTCATGGGGGGGAGAAAGCAATATCTGTGAAGTATAATAAAGCAAAGAATAATAAATGAGGTATGCCTTGCTGTCTTTGGGAAACGACAAATACCCAAATGATCGTTAATGTGACACAGTTCTCAACTTCTGGGTGAGGCTGGAAAAGGGCCATGGAGTTGGTGAGTGTTGGAGTGTGGGAGGAATCTTGTGAGGCTTGGAAACAAGGAAGCTTTTAATTTTGTTCTAACATCTTATCCCTGGTCTCAGAACATGAGTTATATATAAAAAGCCTGCCTTTCTTCTCTAAATTTCCATCTTTATCATGATTTACTCTCCCTGTCTGGGAGAGACTTCCTAAGCCAAGATTCAAGCAGAAGATAGTGTTTTATCACAGCAGTTTTCTTTCTACAGTATATAAGAGTGTGAGCCATACTCTCCGTTTACCTTGTCCCTTACACCTGCTACTTAAAATAACACAATTCAAAACCCTTGAAATATAAAAATCTTGCTCTTCTTTCCAATTCTAACTGGCAATAGCAAATATGGACTGTGGTGTGCAGCATCTGAAATAAGCCCAAGTGATCTCTGCCTCCTATATAATCCCCTCACCTTGAGTGTGGTTTGGATCTAGTGACTTGATTCTAACTAACAGAATGTGGCAAAAAAATGATAGGATGTAACTTCCAAGATTAGGGTTAAAAAAAGCTGTGACTTCTGTCTTGCTCTCATTTCCTCACTTGCACTCTTCTTTTGCCCTATCACTTGCTCATTCTGTTCACGCCAGCTACCATGTTGTGAACTACCCCATGAAGAGGCTCACACAACAAGGAACTGAAAGAAGTATCTGGCCATCAGCCAGGAGGCAACCAAAGCCCTTCATGCAAAGCTCATGAGAACTGAATCCTGACAACAACCATGTGAGCTTAGAAATGGATAATTCTCCAGTCAAGTCTTCAGATGAGACTATAAGCTTAGCAGCTTAGTCTACTCAGACTACTATAACAAATACCGTAAATTGGGTAGCCTGCAAACAACAGAAATTTATTTCTCAGTTCTAGAGGCTGAGAAGTTCAAGACCAAGGTGATGGCAGATTCAGTGTCTGATAAGGGCCTGCTCTGTGGTTCACAGACAGAGCCTTCTTGCTGTGTCCTCACATGGTGAAAGGCACTGCTAGCTCTCCAGGTTATCTCTTACAAGGGCACAAATGCCATTCATGAGGGCTTTGCACTCGTGACCTAATCGCCTCCCAAAGTCTTCACCTCCTAATACCATTACCTTGGGGGTTAGAATTTCAACATATAAATTTTGGTGGGACATAAGTATTCAGTAAATTGCACTCCATCTTGTGAGAGAGACAGAGCAAAGAACCCAATAAAGCCATGCCCACTGAAATTATAATAACTATTTTAAGACACTATGTTTGGGAGTAATTTTTATACATCAATAGATAATTAATGGACTCTTACTAAACTATGCCACAAATTTGACATTGCAACAGGTCAGTTCATCTTATCAGCCCAACCTGAATTTCCTCACCCTCATTAGTGAAGCCAGTTCTATCCTGGGTGCATTGATTTATGACATCAACCAATTTCCATATTCTCTTGGCCTGCTCCTTAGTCTACTCTGCAATCCTTACCCCACCACCTCATTTATGCTATTGGCACCTTTCTGACTCACAGTATTTTTCCTTTCTTCTTGTTCTCAGTAAGCCTCACACATTTTCCCCATAGAAGATGCTCAGTAAATCATTGTGAATTTCAACATTAATTTCAAATTATTCATTCAAAATATTTACTGGGTACCTATTATATGGTAGGCACTAAGGATGCAGTGATGAATAAAAGTAGACACAAGCCCTGCCTTCGTGGAACTTATCATCTAGAGAGGGAGGCTGATAGTGATACCTGTCAATTACACAAGGAAATGTGTTAAGCATTAAGTTTACTGAAGGGTAGGTAAGGGTGCTATAAGAATATTAGAAATAAAGGAATTTTATCTCTTGAAGGAGATTAGAGGAGACTCCCTAAGAAAGTGGTAACTGAAGTAACCTCTTAAAGGTGCATAAAGGGAGTTAATTTGGTAAAAGTGAGCTGGGGGGTTGGTGATGATAGAACCACTCAAGACAGAGGGACCATCACGTGCAAAGTGGAATGTCTGCAGCTCTTAAAAGAAAGCCAGTGAGTCTTGATGATAAAGGGATAGGGACATGTGATGTGGGATGAGTGGATAGGTGGGTGAGGACCAGACCTGAGCCTATCTTATTCTTGGGAAACTTTGAATAATGGAAATTCAGGACTATCCAGAAATTTCTGTACTCCAACTATATCGTCTTGGTAGCACTCCAGCCCAGCAGGTCTCAAATATTCATTGGCCCTATGTTAGGAAGTTGCTTTTTGGAACTTCTTCTGATGATACTGTTAAAAGAAATCATGACAATAAAAATACGAAAAGACACAGCCCCTGACCACAAAGAGTGTGTGTTCTAGTAGGGGACTCACCTTAGAAAAAACTTAACAGTCTTTGAATCACAACATAATTGCATACAAAGTCATAAACTAAATGCCATAAGAGAACTCAAATTTAAATAACCCCCAGGGGGAAAAGTGGAGTTGACTAAGGGGTATATCCCACTTGGTCTTGGCTTCATCCAAGCCATTTTCAAGCCTCTCTTGGGCTAGATAGTCCCAGGACTCTCAAAGATGTCTTGTGGCACAGTCTGGATCATGAGAAGAGAGAAAGAGATCTCAAAAAATAGAAATGAAAACAAAGACCCATGAAATTGGTAGAAGATAAAAAGGGCAGAAGGAACAAAGGCTACTTCTATAGAACTCTGTACTGAATAGCTCAAAGTTGCTGTTCTCTTTGGGATGCTACAGCCATTTTGCTCATGTTACATGGAAATGATAGAGGATGGCAAGCACATGTGACTTCTGTGCCCGGAGCAAATTGATGCTCATAATAGACACGTGTTGAACAACTGGGGAAGGGTCATTTATTATACAGGATGTCTCATCTACGGGGATTATAGAGGTTTTCAAAGAAATAATTGCTCAGTCTGTGAGTTCAAGATGATTTAGAGCTCTGTTTCTCTCCTCTTCCCCCTAACTTTGGAATGCAGTCAGCCAGTGCAGATGGCCTCACAAGACTTTCTGTAAGGCTAGGAACTATGAGCCGAAGAGACAGCGTGTAAGCCCCTCAGGGAAAGCTCTGTACTCATTAACTCTATTTGGCCCTACCTGTGCAAGCAACCCCCCCTTGAACTCAGCCCTTAATACTCAGATTTTCAACAGATTTCAGGCAACCCTGACAGTCTTCAGCAGCCCTGAATAAAGGATTTTAGGCTCAAACACAACCATCCATGGAATGAAAACTTGAATAGTAAATTCCAAATACGCCATAATATTGGGTAACTGTCCATATGGAATTTTTAGGCATGTACACATTTTCACTAATAGCCACCATTTGTTAATTGTGTTCCTGGCACACCATTCTCTCTATATTATCTCACTCAATCCACATACAAAACCCCTTAAAAAGGTACCATTATCTTTATTTTACACATGGAGAAACCAAAGCTCAGAAAGTTTAAGAAAACTTCTCCAAGACACAAAGGAAGTAGCAGAGGCAGAATGTTAACTCAGGTGAGTCTGTTTCTGGGAACCGATGGCTTAACACTAATCTGTAAAGCCTTGCATGATACACCCATACACTATGCCTACATTGGACTTCGAACCCACTTACATAACACTAAAAATATTATATAATATTATTATTTAGGATTTTGTGAAATCCTCTTTGAGGGTATTATCTAGCAACGTGCCTGGCATATGGTGGGTCCTCCAATATTTATAGAATAAATGAATGGGCATCAAGGTAATTTCCAGAGAAATTACCTTCTCTGGAAACTTTCTCTGAATATTACCTTCATGAACAGGTAATTTGTGCATTCCAGGAATAAGGCATGGGCTAATTTTGGAGAAATTAATAGCAATTATGCTAAAGAGCCAACCAGAGACTGCTTAGTAACCTCTCATTCTGACCCCTGAATGGGACATTCATCTTTGAGATAGGTACTCATCCTCTTCAGTGTTTACCACAGGGACTTGGAGGCCCCTTTGAAGCTAAAACCTCCCCTCACCATGGCCCAGGCAATCTCATCAAAACATCTTGTCTGAGCACAGAGCCTGGGATCCTAGCCACATACTCCTGTCTTCTGAAAAAACATCTTTCTTCACAGGGCAGGACCTAGGGAGCGTGACTTATCATGACTCAGGGAAAACCCAGAGAAAGTGAGGGCTGCTGCGGTTTCTTCTCTTCCTGTGGAAAGGTCAGTTGATCCAGGGCCGGAGCTCTCCCAGGGAGCCTGGGATGCTCGCCTGATGTCACTGATCTGTCCACTTGGCTTCACCGCTTCTCTTTCTCCTCCCCCAGAGGCAGGATGACACCTCAGGGGACTCTCATCTGATTCATATCAGATGTCGAGAGGAAGCAAATGAAAAGTGAGGACACACATTCCTTCCCTTGGCTAAGTGGAAGTCCCAGTAGTCATAATAACCAGCAGTCACTGAACATGTGTGGTATGCCAGCCACCATGCTAAGGACTACATGCATAGTGAATGTTAACTCTTCTGTTTACTGAGTGCCTACTCTGTACCAGCCACTATTCCAAGAGCTTTACAAGTATTTCATTTAATCCTTATGACAATCCCATGAGGTGAATCCTATTATTATCACCATTTTACAGATAAGAAAACTGAAGTGGGAAGAGAAGAACTAACTTTCCCAGGGCCATAGAGCTGAACTGTGATAGAAGGAGGTTTAAACTCAGACAGCGTGGCTTGAGAATCCATTCATTTAACTATTACAATATATGAACTAATTCTTACAAGTCCTCTGTGGTGGTTACCATCCTTCCCATTTTGCAGATAAGGAAGCTGAGGTTCTGCTAATGTTAAATGACTAGGGTGAGATGTAGAAGCAATTAACTGGGGTAGAAAGAATACAACCTCATTTTGGTCCCAGGTCCTGAACTCCTTCCATGGCATCATATTGAGTTGAAGCTCAGTTGAGGTCTAATAGGAAATACTGTTTACAAATCACCAGAAGGGCAGCATTGTGGAGGCTCTTTTCTGCAGGATTCTAAGGATGCTGATTTTCTTCTTGCAAGATGCATTATTCTGAGAATGGCTATTGCCACCGCACACTTGCAGACCAAGGGCCCCTCCTCAAAACTCTGACAAACATGGATCAACCCGCCCTGGGTTGAAGATATGAAGAAAGAGTTTGAGGACCAGGCACAAGAGCTCTGTCTGCTCCACCTCCTGGCCCTAGGTTCAAACTGAGAAGCTGTGGTGCCAAAAATTCCTCACATGTACACTCCTTCATTTTAATTTCCAGTCCTCTCTGTTGTTTATTGAGTGAAAAACGATGGCTGGCTTATAAGGAACATCAGCTAGCCTACTTCAAGTCCACAGTGATTTTCAGGACTGGCATTTGCTGTTACTTTACAGGTCTGGCCATTGCCTGGTCCATGAGAGAGGCGTTCGTGACCAAGATGAATATGTACCATTTGCTTACATTTTTTGCCACTAGTGCAAGCACATTCACCTTGATTCTCTCCAGGCATGTGGTTTGCGTTACTTTGGCCAGAAGCAGGAACTGAGGCCCAATCTGTGCTGCACCGACAGGAAATTTCACAAAGGTTTATGTATGGAAAGCATCTGGGGCTGTGTCTGTCTTGGCTGTGGGGACAAGCGGGGCTAAGCCATCATCTCTGCTCTCAGTTGCCAGACTGCAGAGAGAGGCCCTTGCCTCCTTCCACAAGGTGTTTCCAATAAAGGGGGCACATTTTCTTCATTAGAAACAAACACAGATTGATAATATTATAGCATTTCTTGGGAAAAGAAGAAAACAGTCTTCAGATTTCCTCTGTAAGCTCCTCTGATGTGCATCTAGGTGGGACTGGCATGGGGAGGAGAGAAGCGTATTATGAGGAAAGCAAGAAAAGCGCCCACACCATTCCATCACTAGACCTGGCTTTCCAAGCTTAGGAGGGTAGGATGACATCTGCTTAGCTACATTACTGACCATCAAGGCTTGAAGAGACATAGGCTGCAATCTCCCTATAATGCTGATGAGGACACAGAGCCCAGGGAGGCTGAAGAACTTGACCAGCTTACCCAGCAGTCAGGACAGAGCTGAAACTAGAACCCACAACTCCTAATTTCAGTCCAGTGAGTTTTCTGAAGTACTCCATTTCATCCAGCCATCTCAACAATTGAACAAAACTGTTCATGTGTGGTTGGTGCTATGAGGCAATGGTTTTCAACCTACGCAATGGTGTGAACCTCTGGATTATTTGAAAGATTATCAACACTTGGGCCTCACACTCTGCGATTCAACTTCATAGGTTTAGTGTGAAGCCCAGCATAGATATTCTTAAGAGGTCTCCACTTGATAGTCACAGAGTGGAGAGATATTACTTTAAGGAAAATATATGGGAAATACTGGCACTTTCCTCTCCATTTTGCTGTGAACTTCACACTGCTCTAAAAAAATAAAGTCTTAAGAAATAAAATAGGACTATAAAGATGAAAATGATATGTTCCCTTCTTTCTAGAATCTCACGAGAAGGCAAACAAATACATAAATAACTTCCAGGCTAGGTGCTATATAAGGTCCAAGAAGAATGTAAGTGTGATCCTGACTGAACTATGCTTTCTATGGCCAGAGGACTAATTTGGGTGAAGTCTACTGTTTGTTCAACTGAGACAAAGCTTACTCACCCTTCCAGGCCTATCTCAAACTACACTTCTTCTACGGATCTTTTTAACAAGACTTCCAAAACAGCTGGCATGCCTCTTCTTTGAACTCCTACACTCCTGACAGGTCCTAGACAAACAATTTAGCACCAAATTACATATTCTTTTCATTATTACGCTATAGTAATAGTGAAATAAAAGCTTCTACTTGTTCAATGCATACTATGTGCCAGCCACTCTTTACATTTTCTACACTGTGCCACCAATGCTCCCAGGAGCTCTATGATGCTGATATTAATATACCCATTATAGAGATTAGGAAACTGAAACTCATAGATGTCAAGTGCCTTGCCCCCAACCAGACAGCTGGTAAAGACATGAATTCAGGTATGCATGCCTCTGGAGTTCTTTTCAATGTGTCATTTTGTATGAATTACAAATAATACTTTTTATTATAGTATGTACTCTTGACATATTATTTTGCAAACTGAAAACTTCTTTGCTGTTCATTCACTTGTTTAATTCTTACTACAGCCCCATTATCAATTCTATTTCTGAGGGAATTAAGTCTAGAAAAATTAGATAAAATAAGATTCCATAGCCTGGCCAGGAACCCAGGTGCTCTATTCCAAGTGCAGGACCATTTCATTGCCCACATATGCCATGTGCCGTGCTCTGTTCCATGCTAACCTGAAGTCCCTTAAGAGAAAGCCTGCCTTTGATGCTGCTTTTGTATTTCCCATTGATGTCAAGCTATGCAGCCTGTTGCTTCATTAATTGATTTGCCAAGAAGTAGCAAGAATGTCCCCATGAGGCGGCCAGACCCTAAGGACTTGAAGAACAAAACCGTAGTAATTTTGGGGGGCTGAAAAGAACTGCTCAGAAGATATGACTGTGGGTTCTTTTTAGTGCCATGACTAACTTATATTCTTGAAAAACAAACAAAAAACCAACCTTTCAGGCACCATTTTTGAAAGAATGATTCTCAACTATCTACATCAACTAACAGAAGTAAATGGCAAAAGTGAATGAAGTGACCTGCCCATGACCACAGGATGGATCAGTGGAAGAAAGTCAACCTCCATCCTTCTCCAAAAGTTTCCAATTTAAATCCCCCAAATCTCCCATTTAAATCCCATTTATCTTTCTATGACACAGCAATGTCTATTTAGTCATATCCCACCTCATTTCATAAAGGATTCAAAGCAGCTTGCAACATGAATAAATAAAATAAGCAATGATAAAATATAAACAAGTAAAGACTACCAAGGCTGAGGAAAATGTAAATATAAAAAGTCAAGTCCAAGGAAAAATGTCTTATTAGTCAGAGAAGAAACAGTCTAAAAGCTCAAAAGACTGCACTGCATTTAAAATAGATCTTCCATGCATGAGGTTTAGTTGAGGAGGTATTTTTAAAGGCTTGGTCACTCCTGTCTGGGGTTTTACTCCATGCCAGATATTGACCCAGAAGAATAATCAAAGCAATGAAACTATAGAATTTATCCCCAGTATGTGGTCAGCACACAATATTCATGCCTTCTTAGTTAAATAGGAGATATGTTTTCCAAGCCTAATGTTGCCAAAAAAGACCACGTCAATGCTCTCTGCAGAAGAGAACTTGTATTTCAACAGCAATTCTGAATCATGACCATTTATTTATTTAACAAAAATTGTGACAATAAATTATCTGCCAGGATAATTCAAAGACAAGACACAGTCCCTCTCTTATAGGACTTCTTTCTCTGGAGGAGCAGAGAGGCTTGTAAATAGACAATCAGTAAAAACATAACAAGTATGATTAGAATGGAATGCGTAAGGAGTTGTAGAAGCAGGAATAGAGACAACCACGTCACTGAGCTTATCAAACACATCTTAACTTCTAATCTAACATCTTAAATTATAACACATCTAGTTACAAGGATGCAGAGCTTCTGGGTTGGCAGGGGTGGGGGTGAACACTCTTAATTGAGTGGAACTGATAGAATCATAGAAGAAAGAACTTGCTTTTGTGACTTGATAAACATCTCCATATTTCCGATTTTATTTTGTGGAGAGTAAGGCAGGCAAATGCAGCAGTGCCATCTCAAAAAGTGCTGGCTAGCAAGAATAGGATAGAGGAGTGTGAAGAAAAGCTGTAGCAAGTACTTTGTAATATTCAGGTTAGTGAGACGAATTTCTTGGCAGTATAGGCATATTGGTCTTGGCAATTCTCCATATGATAAAAGGAACTTCAGGATCCAAATCAACTTTCTGGCTAACTATGCATCCATTCAAACCACCTATGATCACATTTAAAACAAATATCTAGCATCTCAAGAGAGATTTAAAATGGAAGGTTTGTTTGCCAGTGATCTGCACCGAAAACTGGAAGCCAGCAATCAAAAGTGACCAAGTGTTTCAACTGTTCAGGTCTCTGGTGCCTGACTCAAAAATATGAAGCACCCCCTTCTGGCTGACCCAGCTAAAGAATACTTTGGCAATCACATGAAAATATAGTAGGAACATGCTATATTATACTATGTTACACTATATTTACATATTATATAATATGTTCATATTATATATATTTATATGCATATTTATATTTATTTAGTATAGTATAGTATGAATGCTGAATAATTTACAAAATTATTATAGGCAAAAAGCAACTTGCTTAGTAGAAGTTACAGTGATTGATTCCAGCATATGTATCTGAAGAAACTCCAAAGCAGAGGTCAATGGAAAATGGACACTTGACTAGTGTTAGCTCAAGGCAGGGTCTGATTTTCTACTGTAGAAACAAAAGCAGATAAGGTAACTTTCAAAGAAAATAACTTCTTTTTTTTCCTTAAACTGACTCATAGCTTAGAAGTTGAGAAAAATAAAGAAACAGCTAAGAAACACTGAAGGATGTTGAATGTCTAAGGGAATCAGATGAAAAAGAAGAGCCTTAATAGGAAGGGTGCACATTTATGATCAAAAATTAAGCTACCAGAAATTTTGAAGAATGAATCCAGAAGTCTTAGCTAGAGCAATCATGCAAGAGAAAGAGATAGCAGGCATCCAAATAGAAAAAGAAGAAGTAAAATGATCTCTCTTTGCTGATGATATGATTTCATACACAGAAAATCCTAAAGACTCAGCCAAAAGGCTCCTGAAACTGATAAACAACTTCAGTAAACGTTCAGGACACAAAAATCAATGTACAAAAATCAGTAGCATTTCTATATACCAAAAATGTTCAAGCTGATAGAGCCAAGTCAAAAAGGCAATCCCATTTACAATAGCAACAAAAAAATAAAATATCTAGGAATACATCTAACCAAGGAGGTGAAAGATCTCTGCAAGAAAAACTACAAACACTGCTAAGAGAAATCATAGATGACACAAACAAATAGAAAAACATTCCATGCGGCCAGGCGCGGTGGCTCACGCCTGTAATCCCAGCACTTTGGGAGGCCGAGGCGGGCGGACCACGAGGTCAAGAGATCGAGACCATCCTGGCCAACATGGGGAAACCCCGTCTCTACTAAAAGTACAAAAAATTAGCTGGGCATGGTGGTGCATGCCTGTAGTCCCAGCTACTAGGGAGGCTGAGGCAGGAGAATTGCTTGAAACCAGAAAACGGAAATTGTAGTGAGCTGGGATCACGTCACTGCACTCCAGTCTGGTGATAGAGCGAGACTCTGTCTCAAAAACAAAAAAAAGAAAAAAGAAAAAAAAGAAAAACATTCCATGCTCATGGATTGGAAAAATCAGTATCATAAAAATGGCCACATTTTCCAAAGCAATCTATAGATTCAGTACTATTTATATCAAGGTACCAAGGTCCTTTTTCACAGAACTTGAAAAAAACTACTCTAAAATCCATATGGAACCAAAAAACAGCCCAAATAGCCAAAGCAATCCTAAGCAAAATGAACAAAGCCAGAGGTATCACATTACGCTACTTCAAACTATACTATAAGGCTACAGTAATCAAAACAGCATTGTTCTGCTACAGAAACAGACACATACACCGATGGAACAGAACAGAGAATCCAGAAATAAAGCTGCACACTTACAGCTATACAATCTATGACAAATTAAACAAAAATATGCAATGGGAAAAGGATTCACTATTCAATCAACAGTGCTGGGATAGATGCTTTTGCTGTACAGAAGCTCTTTAGTTCAATTAGGCTCCACTTGCCAATTTTTGTTTTTAATTTTTGTATATGGTGGATTTAGTTTTTGTTTATATGACTAGCCATATGCATTAGAATAAAACTGGACCCCTACCTTTCACCATAAACAAAAATTAACCCAAGATTCATTAAGGATTTAAAAGTAAAACCTCAAACTATAAGAATCCTAGAAGAAAACCTAGAAAACACCAATCTGGACATTGGCCTTGGGGAAGAATTCACTACTAAGTCCTCAAAAGCAATTGCAGCAAAAAAATTGAAAGTGTGATCTAATTGAACTAAAGAGCTTCTGCACAGCAAAAGAAACTATCAACAGAGTAAACAGACAACCTACAGAATGGGAGAAAATATTTGCCAATTATACATCTAACACAGTTCTAATATCTAGAATCTATAAGGAATTTAAACAATGGAACAAGCAAAAAACAAATAACTTCATTAAAAAGTAGGCAAAAGACATGAACAGACATTTCTCAAAAGACAGACAAGTGGCCAATAAACATGAAAAAATTCTCAACATCAGTAATAATAAGAGAAATGCAAATCAAAACCACAATGAGATACCATCACACACCAGTCAGAATGGCTATTATTAAAAAGTCTAAAAACAACAAATGCTGGCAGGGCTGTGGAGAAAAGGATAAACTTATACACTGCTGGTGGGAATGTAAATTAGTTCAGCCACTGTGGAAGCACTTTGGAGGTTTCTCAAAGAACTTAAAACAGAACTATCATTTAACTCAGAAACCCCATTATTGGGTATATACACAAAATAAATCATTCTACCAAAAATATACACACACTTATATGTTTATCACAGCATTATTCCCAATAGCAAAGACATGGAATCAACCTACGTACCAATCAAGGGTGGACTGGCTGAAGAAAATGTGGTACATATACACCATGGAATCCTACATAGCCATAAAAAGAAAGAAAATTGTGTTCTTTGCAGCAACATGGATGCAGCTGGAGGCCATTATCCTAAGCAAATTAATGCAGGAAGAGGAAACCAAATTCCTCATGTTCTCCTTTATATGTGGGAGCTAGACACTGGGTACTCATGGACATAAAAATGGTCAAAAATAGACACTGAGGACTACTATGGGAAGGAAGCAAGTGTTGAAAAACTAACTACTGGGTACTATGCTCACTTCCTAGGTGACAGGATCATTCATATCCCCAACCTCAGTATCATACAATATACTCATGTAACAAATCTGTACATGTACCACCTGAATCTAAAATAAAAGTTGAAGTTTAAAAAAAAAAAAAGACCGAATCCATGACCTAAGTGTCAATGAGAGATAGCATTGGGTTAAGAGCATAAGCCATTCCTTGGGTTTGAATCCCAGCTCTTCCACTATACGTCTCTGAGAAAGTTACTTAACCTCCCTAGGGTTTGATTCTTCCACTTTAAAAAGGGGGAAAATGATGGTGCCTACCTCACTAGGTTGCTGTGAAAATTGCATTGAATGAGCTAATTATTATGAGGCTTAGCACAATACCCAGCACTTAGTAATCCTCACAATCCTTCAAGGAACATCTAATGATCCCCATTTTCCAGGTGGGGAAATGCACTTAGAGAAGAAATATTTGCTAACAGTCCCACAGGGAACCAATGGACTTTCTAAAGTGACAGCCATATCCCTTCCTTTTCCTTCCCCTCCTTCTCCTAGGAGGTCAAACTATACAGAGTGTAAATGCTGTTTCACTTTTTTCCTACAACTCAATCTGTCCCTTGACTTTCTTTCAAATATTCCCCATTCATAACTCCCCATGATGCTCAAGTCCCTCCTTTTACTATGAGAACATTTTTTGTTTTGTTGCTGGATTTTGTTCTCATCAATTCTTTTACGCCAAGGACACTCAGCACTATCCCACACTAAGCAGTGGTGTTAGAGAAACCCCCTTGACTATTTGGATGTCAGTTTGCCATTCTTTGGAAACTATTCTCCTACCACCACTTTTTCCTCAGTTTCTACCTTTCCGTATTTTTTCAGCCTCAAGGTACTCCTTCCCAAATCTAAACAAGGTCCTCAAGGAAGATCAAAACATTTTTGAGGTCAAGAACTATCCCAGCTCACACTATCTAGACTACAATCAGCAAAAGCTGCTATTTAACTCAAAGAAAGGATAGAACAACTATTTTCAAATATTTGAGGAGCTGTCACATGAGAGACACTTATTTAGTCTCTTTTGCAAGGGCAAAAGCAAACAATGCATGGTGATGATGGGGAAACAGACCTCAGGCCAAAAGGAGGAGGAGATTACTCACCAATGGGGCTGTTTGATAAAGGAGTTGGTTTCCTTGAGCTCAGGAGCACTGCATCATTGGGAACATTTGCGCTGAATGCCATCTGGCAGGCTTATTCTGAAGGAAGTTCCTGCATCAAGTTTAAAGTATGTACATGGTCTCCTGTGTGAATGCAGGAGAATCACCTGGAACAGTTTTAAAGGGGTTACAGCAGGTAACTGAGGCAGACTTAGAAGAGTAACGTAGATGGGGAAGGGCCTGTTAGGTGGTAAGATTAGATTGGAGCTAAGGAGGCTATCAAAGACAGATCACCTGCCTTACAATTCTATCTCAGTCATCAATGATACTCAGAGGAGCATAGTTCCTCTGAGCCACTCCGGGTGAGGATGTGGAGATGGTACTCTGTTCATCTACTTCCTCATTTTGTGCTGATACCTCCCCAGCTCTGGCTGATTTATGATGCTATTTTAGAGAAGGTCCCAGGCCACTTATCAAAGGATCAGAGAAAAAGCCCATGGTAATGGGAGTTGATAAGAATGTGTATCCAGTCTACAATAGCTGTTGGGGCCTGGGCCTGATATCCTGCATTTTAGCCTATTGGGTGGATGAATTAAGGAACAACACTACAGTGTGGGGAACAGGAGGAAGAACTGTGGGGTGAAGATGAAGGGGAGAGTGCACAAGAGCCATATGAGGCAGTCTGGACTTGACAGACACACATACTTCATTAGCACTCCTACTCAGAATGAGCTAATGACCATGACTATTATACAAAACATCAAGTGAAAAAATTGCACAATGGGTATGAGTTTGTTCTACAGAACTGAGATGTAAGAAATATCAAATTATTTTACCTTTTCTTATCAAATTAGACTGGCTCTGAACCTCCAGTCTCTCCATCCCATCTCCTTGGAGCCTGTAAAAATTTCAGGTTTTACCTAGTCCCAAGAAACAGAGAAGTGCTTGGTTCTTAGTGCTGATACAGTTGGGATATTTGTCCCTGCCAAAATCTAATGCTGAAATATGATCCTCAGTGTTGGAGGTGGGGCCTGGTGGGAGGTGTTTGGATCATGAGGTGGATCTCTCATGAACGGCTTAGGCCATCCCCTTGGTGATAAATTCACAGGAAATCTGGTTGTTCAAAGTGTGTGGCATCTTCCCCACTCACTCTTCCTTACTCCTGCTTTCCCCATGTGATGTGCCTGGCTCCCCCTTCACCTCTGCCATGACTGGAAGCTTCCTGAGGCCTCCCCAGAAGCAGATGCTGGCATGCTTCCTGTACAGCCTGCAGAACAATGGGCCAATTAAATATCTTTTCTTATAAATTACCCAGTCTCGGGTATTTCTTTATAGGAGTGCAAGAATGGCCTAGTAGGGTCCCTAATATGTGTCATTATTTTTAGGGCCCCTGTGTTGCCACTATTGACATCTAGATTTCCATATCAGAACACAGTCACCCTTCCTACTCTGCTAGTGAGAGGATAAGCTACTGGGGACAGAAGCTGATATGGTTTGGCTCTGTGTCCCCACCCAAATCTCATGTTGGATTATAATTTCCAGTGTTGGGGGAGGGACCTGGTGGGAGGTGACTTGATCGTGGCGGCAGATTTCCTCCATGCTGTTCTCATGATAGTGAGGTCTCAGAAGATCTGATGGTTTAAAAGTGGGCACTTCCCCCCTCACTTGCTCTCTTCCTCCTGCCACCATGTGAATAAGGTGGTTGTTTAACCTTTTCCTTCTGCCATGTTTGTAAGTTTCCTGAGACCTCCCAGTGATGCGTCCCGCACAGCCTGTGGAACTGTGAGTCAATTAAACTTCTTTATAAATCATCCAATCTCAGGTACTTCTTTACAGCAGTGTGAGAATGGACTAATAAAGAAGTCATTGCTTTGAAGGCCTTGGGACTTACTGATCACACCCCAGACATCCAGATGTCCCACCACCTGCCACCTCTTAGGGTACTGAGGATGGGGTTTGGGGGGCAAGTGGAATTAGGATCTCTGCTATTCAGTATAATGTACCACCCTTTATCCCTCAGGTTTGAGAAATCCAGATCTTTCCAGCAATCAATCTCTAAACATGCATCTCTATCTAGCCTCCCTAAGCCAAAATTTTCAAAACAAAGACCTGTTTAATCTCCCTGGAACAAGTGAAATGCAGCCCTCTGGGGTACAAACCTGTAGTTGTTCTTCTTGTAAAAACAGCTTATATTTATTCATCTTTTTCTATGAGCCGGGCACATGGCAGTGTTTTGCAACAAACATCTCATGTGCTCATCACAGAAGCCGTCTCTGGTAGGAAAGATTACTATTCCCGTCTGATAGCTAAGCCCAAACTGAACCCCAGAGCCCAGACTCAAAATCACCACACTGCACTACATTGCTCTATAAAACAAATGAATCAATCAATTAGTAACTTTCTCATTCTTTTTTGTGAGGATGCTACAGCAGAATATAAGATACAAGTAAACGGATTAACTTGCCAGAATGATACCAATTAAATCCAAGGAACGCCATAGGCTGGGTTATAAGAAGGAAGTGGTGCTCTCTCAACACTGGGCAAGTCCCGTGAGGTCCTGAGGAGCTAGTTCAGACATTATTTATCCTCTCTGTGGGCTTCTCAGGGAACACATCTGCCCAGGCAAAGTGTAGCAGCATCCTCATTGTCTTGGCATTGTGAATGCTCTGTGAAGAGGCCCTCTGAAACACTTCCCTGAGAGAGTACCCAGTCTGTTTCTGCATCTCCAGGGTCTGCTTTCCCTTGGCCTGCAAAAAGAGCTCACTGTGTTCACTTCTTTTCCAAAAAAAAAAAATAAAAAAAAAATTCTTCATCCCCTAGTAACTATTAAAACTATTATTCCCTTCAAGCATCTTTAAAAAGTAGTTGCCACGAACTATCTTTATTTTTTCATCACTTTTCAACCTCCTGCAATCCAATACTTACCAGATTTCATAATTCAGTATCTCTGAAATTAGAAATAAAGCTTACATCCAATGGTATCTTTGCAAATCTAAGCGGCAATATTCTTCTTGTTTTCAAGTAGTACATAAATTAATGGTGCATCATTTACAAAGCGGCATTTTAGATTCCATGAACCGTGGTGTGCATAATCCATCATTGAAAGTTACTGGATTAGAACCATTCTGAGGGCAAGTAAAAGAAACTGTTTCTTATTTATCTTGTACCGTGGCCTATCAGTGTTCTGTTAAGTGATTGGTTTACTTATTAATTTTAAATTTCATTCACTAGAACTGAACTTGTTAGCACATTTCATCTGAGATGTCTAATGTGTGTGAACCATACATGAGAATGTTGAGGAAGAAATGGAACCATAAAGCAAAGTCCTGCCTATCAATCAAAAAGATAATTCTGGTTAACTTGTCTACCCCTAAAAATTTAACCAAAACTTATGAAACACAACTATTTAATTTGTAAAATATATATTTTAAAAAATATTTGAACCAAAAATGTCAGTATTCATTCAGACAAAAAAAACTATTCACAATACCTGAAGATATTCTGTCAATAATATTATGCAGTTAGAAACTATTCCTGTTGTTCAAAACACATCATCTTGTAGCTTCAGAAAACTATTAGCTACAATAGCAAAATTATACCGGGATATTTTGACCTTCCCCATAATATTTTGTGGGTTATTTGGGTTGAAAAAAATCTTATTATTTTTATCTAGTTTAGACCAAATAGGTACCCTGTAAAGAAAAATAGGTATAGTTTCAAATGTGACTTATCTTGTGGTTTAAACAAGTCAGACTGCCAGCTGCCATTAGCAATAGTCATTGATGGCCCAGGTTCATTCTTAATGTCCCTGTCAAACTGATTGTTAAATAAGCTTAATATCTCCCCCCAGTCACTAATCATAATCCCAACTTATTCTTTTTCAATGTTTATTTAATGAAAGTGACATCATCTCAAGAAATTCAGTAACAAGAATTTTATTCAAAACCTTTTCTGAGGATGTTTTGCGGTCAGTATAATTTCTGTACAATCTTTGTGCATTATCTCATACTTATATACCTCTACACTACAACAAAGTGAGCAGAGACAGGAAGAGGATGAGCAGGAATACTATCAACTGTCAAAAAGGCCTTCTAATCATTACTCACATTTACCTAGAAGAAGGCAGGGAGTATAGAAACATTTATGACAAGGAGTGAAACAACTAGATTTCTTCTCGATCATTATTTCCCATCTCTCCACACATCCTGCTCTAGTAAGAATTTTCTGTGTAAATCGAGGGCTGCAGTTTATTAAAAATTTTAACTTGCCCCTTATAAGCCTTATGGGAAACTGAACTGAGGTAGTCAGAGATTTCTGGCCAACTAATCATTATCATTTCTTGAAATCTGGATGTTTATGTATGCAGCTCCAAGCTGATTTGCATTCTGCACCAGTTACAGGAATAGACCTGCCAGGAAGTTTTGAAATTCAAGGACAGATAGGGTTAAGTCATAGCCCCAAACTACAGATTAGCCCAGCAAGGACCTCCAAATCTTTTGCAATAAGCATTTGGTAATATGTGGGCCATTTACTTCTGGCTTCCAGGCAGTTCAGCTAAAGGCTTGGGCTAGAGAATTGCAAAAGCTCATGACTCCTCACCGAGGAATGAGATGTGACGCAGTAGAGCAAACTGCAGACATTTAATACCAGATGTTAACGTAAAAATTGGAAAAATTGTGACCCCCACATGGTTATCTGACCCATGGCCTGCAAAATCCCATCACAAAGTCTGTAAGTCATCACTATTCCTGGATTCTTCCACTCTTAACTTTGTGCCTACTCTTTGTAATATAAAATAATAATTCTGAGTCATATAACTGAGATAATTAGATCATATCAATCTTGAGGCATTTCACGCACACACTAACAGAGTAATCCAATTTCTTACCATAAAAATCAGAAGTACAGCTTTTCTGATTAGATTTCCTAGTGACTGTTTAGAAACTGTTTGAGATATTTTTATTTCCTTTGTCTGCCTTCCACACCTACCTAACATCACTAAACGTTGAAGGAAAGAAAGGGAGGGAAGAGATTTTTCTTATTTGCACTGAAAGTTAAAAGAACATCTGAAACACGTATTTCTGAACAGTTTTACAGTTGCTTGCACTTCTTCCCTAAATCTGCACACTTTAAATCTGTACCGACACAATATGGTTTCCAAAAACTGCAAAGTGCTGTATAACTGTGAAGAAAATTGTTTAAGCTCTGTTGCTTAAACTTGGATCCCAAGAGAACAGAGGGTCAAGGAATCTCCTCTAAGCCCAAATTCAAGGTAGGGAGGACTTTTAAATGATCCTCTTCTTAACTGGACATGAGTATCTTATCTTCACATCTGTATACTTTTGATACTCAAAATGATGATAGAGGAAAGAAGGGTGTAAAGATATCTTCATGAATCTTTAGCAAGAAACTAAGCATTCAACTGACCCAGGTAAAATGCCACCACAGGGTTTAGCACCTCTGTGGTGAGCTGAGAGAAAAACTAGAGACACTAGTGCATCAGAGGCTACTCTAGAGAAATACAAACCAGTACAGGAGCCTGAAGAGTCAGGCCCTGCCCTCAAGAGAACATCCAATTCAGTTTCTTCTATCTATCTATTTCCTAACTATCGATCGATCGATCAGTTAACCTCTCTCTCTCTAACAAAGACAATTCCAAATACACAACAGACAAAACTGGCAAGAACAGCTCACAAATTGTGGAAATGAGAAAAGGTCTTTAAGACCATCCTGTACCAATTTCTCTATCAATGGACGAGGACACCAAGGCCTGGAGAAGTCAGGTGGCAGCTCACACAAAACCATCACTGTGACAAGAAGCCGGAGCTCCTGGCCCCCATTCTGGTAAGATTTTCTTGTTCTCACACAAGATGTGAAGGAAATTTTACTATTCACGTGGCAAATATAATCCATGTTTTTCTTTGAGAGATTAAATTTATTTTTCAGAGAGTCACATTACCTCAAAAAGCATATAACTGGAAACTCTTTTGTCCCTTCCTCCATCCTTTCCTCCATTACTTTTTTCTCTCTCTTGCTTTATCTGTCTTACTTTCTTCCTCCCTCTCTCTCTTTCTTTCCTCCATAGGTATATACATCTGCAGGCAGAGGAGAGAGCCAAAGATAGCAGAACTAAATCAGGGAAACATAATTTGCAATTGCCTGTAATAGCTCAAAACTTGGGCTGAGATTTTAAAAAACCAAAATTATCAGCTTAAATCTCCAATCTAGAAAAAAATAGTTTTTCTTTACAAATAATTTGATAACATTTATGTAAAATTAAAATTTTATTATTCCCCAGTGCCCTCGCCATCACTACTCACCCCTCAGACTTTTCATCTTCATGTTCAAAATAATCCCTGGCACTTGTAATTGAATGACCTTGCAATGGGTGTCTGAGTTTATTTGGCTCTCATGAGGCCAAAGTAAGCTGATAATGTGTTTCTCTCACAATTATCCCCACTATTTGTTTATAAACAGCCTTCTTTAATTTAAACTGGATTTGCAAAATTAGACCATTTCTAATCCTTCCTATCCCTTACACATAGGTTCAGTTGTTTCATTTTATTCTAGACTCAGATTCAAAGAATGAGTACATTTTCCCCAGCATGCAAAGGAGAGGAAAAAAAAAATCAGTGGACTGATATAACAAAAATCTCCCCAATGAATTTCCCATGAAGAAGAGATAAAACATCAAATACCAACAGTGCCAAAGCATTTACTGAAAGTTTTCAAATATTGCAAAAATATTACAAAAAGTGAGCAAACATGGTGAAACTAATGACAAATTAGACACTGAAAACTAACATCTGGTTAAGTGTAGGCAGGCATATAGGGGAAAGGGAATGTCCATAGGCAGTTACTATGGCAAAGGACTGCATTTGACTCTTTTACACATATGTCATTTCATCCCATTTAGAAAAAATTATCCCAGACTTGGAAATTTAGGTTTTAAAAAATTGTGACCTATAAATATCACATTAGCGCCTTATCCATCAAGTGTCACCTAACTCTCTTAGGAAATTTAACTTTATCTGTCCAACAATTTAGTAGGGACCAGATTAAGGACTCTAGAGTTAGAAGTTGATTTGTAGAAAACCATTAAGACATGATGCTTTATTGTTGCTTTCTGGTAGAGAAATGTACTTCCTAGGTTATCATTTTATTTCCCTGTAGGATACTAACCAGTTTTATATCTTACTGGCAATTTCATTTTATCAAAGCCTTCCCCACTGATGAAATTCCAGTTTTTTCATATTCTCTTCCAACTGCTCTGTTATACTGATGTTGAGTTAACCGGAACTTAATTCATCTGTTTATGAAAGAATTACATTTTTAATAATTTCAGAATTTGTGCTTTGATAATCATCAAACAACCATGTGAGGTAGGTAGCATGTCCTCATTTTACAGAGAAGAAACTGAGTCTCAGAGAAGGCACATTATTGCCCCAGTTTATAGAGGGAAGAAGTGACAGAGCTGAGGTTTTCACAGAAATATACCTGAATCACTTTATAGGAAATCCACTGGTGATTCATATGTGGACTGAAAATTTGAACTGCAACATCTCTAAAAATATCAACCTTACCTACATATGTCTATTACATGTTTGAATTATAAACCTAACAGCTGAGTATTAAAAGCAACTAACTTTAAATGATCCAAACCTGAGTTTTTAAATACTAATTAAAACAATTATTTATTAATTTGTTTGGCTTCAATTCTGAAACTTTAAGAATTGGAAATGCTGAAAATATTTGCCCATAGACTATATGGAATATTATCATTAAAGTGTGAAATTCCAGTGTTTTGCTGGTTCCATTAATGGTTTGGATGATGCTCAGCAAATTACTACTGAGGTTGTTAGAAAGCCATTGAAAAGTATTTAGAATACTTAGTGGCGAGCCTCTCTGATATTTCATGAGCATGTCCCTACATGACACAGTCTGAGAGCTTCTTGAATAAATTTGATCAAATTACCAGCCTATCCTGCTGCAAAGATGTTCAGTCTTCTTTGTCCCTAGACTGGTAGAAAAAAGAGAAACACAAACACAACTTTGTTATCTTTAGGCATGAAAGCCATTTGTTGCTCTGGCTGAACAGATTGGTACATCTCCAGACTAAAGAGTGACATGCAACCCAGTCTGAAAGCACCATAGTACCTTTAAATCTTAAAAGTATATCTTGGGAAAGGCAGATCTTACATATACATGTTTATCTGTCAATAGGCATGCTTTTCAGCTTGGATATATACCTTTAAAATGCACCCTTTTACCCACCTGAGGTGCCACTCAATGTATATGCAGCTTTGCAAGTTTTTCTCCATAAATAAGATTCTGAAGTTCAGGACAACCGGTATTTAGGTTGATTTTTAAAAAACATCTGTACTTGTAATAGTGAGTGTTTTGTCCACCAAATCACAAACTAGACAGTGACCACTGGCCTGGTTTTCCATTGCATACACTGCTGTTTGATGCGCACTGGCAGCTGTCTGCCGCAGATTTAAGTTAAGTGAGGCAATCTGCCTGCCCCACCTCTAGCCTCAAATCCCAAACTCTGGAGCCAGTGGAATTTCAGCTCCACCTGAAGTGAAAAGATAACTATGTGGTTTAAATTCATCTTGACTCACAGTTTCACTGTTTTATCCTGGCTAATGCTGCTCACTGTGTCTGTGGTTTTCTTACATAAATTTTCAATCCAGCTAGTGCTATTATAACGTGTCTTTTCCAGCCCTGATGTTGGGGGTGGATTTTTAGCTCGCATATTTTTTCCAGATGTGATAAGCTCTCCATAGCCCTCTTGGTGAGCAAAAGCATATCCAGACCTTCTTGAGCTTGACCGGCGGGTCCGAGGCCTTCGGCTACTTAGAGGCCTTGCCTTCTTTTGAGCCTTCTGCCACTGGCGCATCTGGAGAGAAACAGGCCCAAACTGAGATGATGCATCCAAATGACAGACTCCAGGCCCTGGCCTACTTTGTAAAGTGAAAGCCTTTTATTTTTCAGTAAAAACAACAATGCAAAAGGAAGTTTTAAACCTAAAAACTAAGAAATTTTCCACCCAAAAGATGACACTGGGCACTGGTCCATTTTTATTTCTATCAAGAGACTATTAAGTAATTAAGAAATATCAGACAAATTTCATTATTGTCGCTCATATATCTTCAGTATATAAGAGATACTTTTGTATAGAAAGATTTTCTCACATTTACCACCCAAAGTCAGCATAATGATTTATAACTTTGTTCGCCAAAAAACAGCCTTTTCCTCTCTTTTAGAGGTTCTCTGTACCAAACAGTCGTCAATAACTGGACTAGAAGAAAATTTAGAACATGAGTCAGAAATATTCAATTCTTGTGGTAGGTCAATGTATCAGCAGATTTCCAGAGTTTTGATTTATTTTAGGTTTGTATGGCCTTTCTAAATGTTCCAGATTATCTGAGTAGGTTTCCAACAACTCTTTCATTTTCCTGTAAAGCTAAGGAAAAAAAGACCTAAGGTTTGTTGTAAGCAACCTTGTTCTCTGGTTTGGCAAATCACTTGGATTCTGACTTTTGTGTCAGGAGAAAGCCATCAAGCAGAACATCACAATCGGACTTACAGGAAAAACGAGCACACCCTTTCTTCCTTAACTCATCCACCATTTTCTGGGTTTATATCAGAATGAGCTTGGAGACACAAAGAGAGAGGACAGATATGACAAGGGACTCTGAATTTTCCCAGAAGAAATATTTTTACACTTTGGTCCCCAAATGTCAGAGACATCATGATCAAAAATATATATCTACCTCAGTCTCTCTCAGGATCACTGGCCTGGTCCCAGTCACCATAGCAGCATGCTCCCTCTTCTCATTACATGGCTAGGATATGTTCATCTCCCTTTCTTTCTCCTTTTCACATTAGGTCAGGTTAGTGCTGACCTAACTTGACATTGTCCTACTTAGATCACATTAGGTCAACCTAACCTAGTCCTGATCGTTAGCCTGGACCTAACTTGACATTGTCTACTTATACTCTCTTCCCATGAAATTCTGAAATACATTCTGTTAATTTTCCAATTAAGGAATTTCTATAACCTGTTCTTCCTATTTTCCTTCCAAGTTATATTTCTAATCTACCCATTGTGTTGCCCTTCCCCTTCTTAATCTGTTCAGAAGGTAACATCTCACTCATGTTTCCGAATCTGCTACTAGATTTCTACAAAAATGTTAAGCCCCTTTGACTCATGCCATGCTTGTCTCCTTTTTATTGTGTCTGTACTTACCCTCAAATCAATCTTTTTCTATAACATGCCTTTCCCTTGGAAAAATTATCCAAAATGATGCCTGTGAGCTTCTTTTTAAAACTCAGCTTTTAAAAATACCCAGTTTAACTTGTAATTTATGACTCCCCATCACATTTAGTATTGATGCTTCTCTCTTCATTGGCACTAAGGACTAGTACATTCAATATGTGGGCAGTCCCATCTATCCTGATGTGATCTCATATACCAGCAGGTGTTTGCTTGTGACAATTTCATTAGCCCATCTCTGAGCTTCCAATCAGGCAGAAAAGGACACCATTTCAAGAGCCAAAAACCAGACTTCAAGAATTCATCAGCTCTGCGACATACCTGATCACTCAGGGTTGGGTAGAAACCCACTTTCAAAAATCTGAATGCCACCACTGGCATAACTGAAGCCACTGTTGTTAAGAGAATTACAAGCCAGATGCACTTCTGGGTCAGGGAATGCCGTGCATTACCTGTCATTAAAGAAAATATACACTGTGGTTATAAGTAGGACTGAATTATTAATAAATAGGTTCTTTGTTCCTATGAAGTCTTTTTTGAAATGGTGAGATTTGGATTACCTAATGTCACCATGATGATAAGAAGGCAGAAGTGCTAAGATCACTCTCAGGAACTGCTTAGTGGCCTTATCACTTCGAGATTACCAGCCTGAGCCAAGCATTCTCTCACTCAGGCTCAGTCCAGTATCACTCATGGAGCACAATTCTCTCTTCCCGCATCAAGATCCCGTGGTTACAAGGCAGCCATTATTTTTAAAAGGCACATGTACCCTTTACCCTTATGGACTCTTGAATTAAAACTATCATATCAAAACTACACAAAAAACATTCCAGATGTAGGTATGATCTCATTGATTGCATTGATTGGCTATGTCATAAAAGGGAAGCTTTATCTACTGCAGAACCAGCCTTATAAATTCCAGGCAATGGCCTCAGAAAACCTGCCTCAGAGGGACTTGTTATCTGTTTAATGTCATTTGGTTATGAGGTACTCGAAGTTCCAAGATCAGGAAGGCTCCTGGGTTTGTGAAAAGAGCATCCCCTCACCAGGAGACTGTTGATGTATCTATCCAACATGCTAGGGCAATGGGACAGTGAAACTCATTTCCAAACCTGTAGCCAGCTTCCTTACTTTTTACTCACACCTCACATACCCCAATGTGAGTATGAACAAGGCAATAAGGGTCAGTAAGGCAGGCAGACAAGCTTCATGGGAAGATGCCAACCCTGCTTATGTCACCAAAATAAACTTTTGTCTCTGTTCATTTTCTAGAGATTTATCATCATACCTCCAATTATCCAGGTCCCCTATCCCAGTGTTCAAATGTTACCACCATTCAAATGGGCTTTGCGTATGAGGGCTTGGCTACTGAATGGTATGTCTGCTTCTTCTGGCTTTGAAGAGTAGAATCTGCCTACCCAAGAGCAGCTGATTCCAGCTGCCTTCAGCCATGGGCAGAAACAAACTTGACTCAATAAATTAAATGTCTCTTTGAGCTCCTTGAAGCTTGGTACCCTCCGGCATGGCTGGGAAAACAAGCTTCACTTTGAAACCACACTCCTGTTTGCTGCTAGCTAGTAAGGAAAAAAAAATTCTTTTCTGAAACCCCAATGTTGATCTAACTTTTAAAAAAATTTCATTGGAGCTCAGCAATTAATTACTGAAATGGCATATGCTTAGCTGGAAAGAGTGGTCCCCACACAAATTACTTTCTCTAGTCAAGGCATTCTAATCTCATTATGCATTACAGTGCTCTCTTAGGACTTGAAATGTTCTAGTCAATGCACTGAACTTTTCAATTTGGCAAACAATCTTAAAAAAATAAAACAAAAATAGTTTTCGTGTCTTTCTTTCCTAATATGCTTATTCTTACTCATAACCAACATGTCTCTACATAGTTGGAATCTTTTGGTAAACAAAGTATTACAAGTACATATTAAGTAAGAGTGGTGCAACTTAAAGATTTCCATTTATAAGTAGGAAAAGGCAGAAGTTGAGGAACATTTTTAAGTGTATGTGTGAATTTAAATGGAATTAAATACAATTTCAGGTGCCTTTGCATCAATGTAAATTTGTAACCTTATAACCTTATAATTCTATTTTGGTCCTTGTGGTCTTATTTTGCTTTCTACATGAATCAGTCTAAGAATTTACTTCCTCAATTAGTGGATACAAATCTCACTCTTGCCTCATTAAGTTCAAGAATGTGTTGGTCACTACACTTCTCTCTTTTCCAGTTTGTTTAGATGAACTCAGAAACTTCACTCTTAGAAGCTTATTTCACACACCCTAGAGATTTCAAAACCTCTGAGAAAGTATATTAATAGCCTTCTTTTATAAAGCTCAGTGGCCTTTGCTGGGAATCATTTTGAAATGTGGAGTGCAATGATAGTATACTCTATACATAAACCAGAGGTATGCTCTTTGTAGAATAATAGAATCTCAAGGTTCTAAGAGATTTTAGGGAGTCCTTTGCTGCTCATTTGATGTTCAAATTCCTCTGCAATGTTCCCAACCAGGAATCAAGCCTCATTTTCATGAATAATAATAATCACCATCACCACAATTAACATTTATTTAAAAAGTACTATGTACCAAGATACATACTAAGTGATTTATATGTATTGTTTACTTTAATCTTCAGAAATTTTCTATGAAAATAAGGCGTAATAAGAGGCTCAGTTTATAAGTGAAGATGTTAATGCGTAGTATAATATTGTGAGCTGTATGTTTCGTCTTTCTCTCTGTTTTCTGGCAAACACTTAAAACTCCTTGAAATCCTTAAAGTGGTTAAGTGTCTTTCTGTATGTTAATGAGTTGACTGTTGGCTGGAAGACCCTAAGTAGCTTCAGGATGAGGGCTGATCATCAGAAAGACTAAGGCAGGATTAGAGGATTGGGACTTTCAGTCCAGCCTCTAATCTCCCGGAAGGGGAGAGAGACTAAAGGTTAAGTTGGTCACCAATGGCCAATGACTTTATCAATCTTGCTTATATAATAATGCCTCCATAAAAGCCTTAAAGAACAGGGTTCAAAGAGTTCCAAGACAGTTGAACATGTGGAGGTTCCTGGAGGGTGGGAGGACTGCAAAAGGCATGGAAGCTCTGCACCCCTTCCCCCACACTAGCTCTATGCATCACTTTATCTGTATCCTTTGTAATATTCTTTATAATAAACTAGTAAATTTAAGTGCCTCCTTGAGTTCTGTGAGCCACTCTAGAAATTAATCAAACCCAAGGAGGGGGTTGCAGGAACCCCAATTTGTAGCCAGCTGGTCAGAAGTAGAGGTAAAACAACCCGCGGCTTGCTAGTGGCATTAGAAATGTGTGGGCAGTTGTGAGGAACCTAGCCCTCAACCTGTGGGATCTGACACTATCTCCAAGTAGATATTGTTGGAATTGAATCAGAGAACATCAAGCTAGGGTCCTCTACAGAAACACTTCATTGGTTATTGGTGGGAAGAAATCCCCACTTCTTGGTGACCAGAGGTCACAGAAGTCTTCTGTGTTGATGGCTGACTGAGAGTACAGGAGAAACGGAGTTTGTTTATTCCTATATATTCTTACATGGAAAGAAGAAACTACCTCAAAGTTACACAGCTTGCTAGGTGGTGGAGCTGGTGCTTGAACCCTGAATGTCTAACTACAAAGCCTATTCCTCATGCCACTTACGGATTAATGTCCAGGAATTTTCAGAAGGCTCTAAATTATACATACTTTCATTCTTGCAAATAAGTTCTATGGGTGAATTTTGGCAGATGTTGGTGATAATGTGGCATAAAGGGGGAGTCTAGTATTTCTTTTTCTTCTCTCTACCATATATGAACATTTGACAGGTCTTCACGTCGCCCTAATGTATGTGCCATGCCTCTCATTTGCAAAGAGACAGCCTACTACATGTAAACTGTAAAGAACCTGTGAGCTACTATCAGTGATTCTTCTGCATCTAATAGAGACAGCAGAAACTGAGCAAGCTTTTAGAGCCACCTTTAAGCCCGGAAGCCTTCAGATGCCTGGCTGAATCAATTTCTTGACAAATGATCACTAATCATCCCCAGCTCTACCCAACACAAAAAATAAATCATAAGACAAGTAAACAGTAGCATGACACTAGGCCCTACTAATCAACATGACTCACTTACCTACAAATGGAAACTGGTTTGGGAAGATGCCAAAGATGCCATTACTGTGCATTGCAAATAAAATGGAGAAATAAATGGCAACGCTCCCCCAGATGAAGATGTGATTAATGAAAGTCCAGAAACTGGTATCCAAGGCTATCTGTAAATAAAATCAAATGCAAAGGGGAGGTCTTTGAGGATGAAAAGAGCATCATTTTACCTAGTGATGTTTCCCCCGAACTGCCCTGTGGCAGGAAGGTTGCACCTGCCTAGTTGTCAAGCCAACCACCGGCATCTCCACTTTCTGAACACACACAGGGGACTGATCTGACTTTATATTTCTGGTAGAAAATTGACTTTAGAACTTCTATATGCAAGCCATTATATCTGACAAGGTTGAGTCAGAATCGGGAGGTAAGATGTTAAACACATTAAACTTCTTTTAAGTGAGAAATATGAAAGCACAATGGTTTAGAATTTTTAAGTTACTTTCCAAGTGTCTGTCAAAACTTTCCTACTGGAAAAAAATTCTTTCTGTAATGGACAAATGCAATATTTCATACTCTGTAAGTAAATTTTCACAATACAATTTTTACAAATGCATCTTTTTTACACCAATATACCAACTCATTTTGATGATCCTTTCTCTTCAATTACTCAATTGATAACAAAGAAAATTCCTCAGCCTTATTTTGACATAAAATTCAGAAACGGGGATTTACAATGGCCTGGGAGCATGGTCACTAGCTCTTCTTCCTTCCAGTAACTTGTTGCGGCAGCTCAGCTAGAAGAGTGGTTTGTTATTGGGGAATCAAGGATGCCACTGGTAAATATGAATACATGAATTCTTCAGAGAATAAAAAAGTAGGTTCTGGTATCATTATTTGCATCTCATAGGTCCCAAGTGATCCAGGTCCAAGTGAAGGTTTGCATTTCTAGTAGTCTTTTGCAAGACCAAAGGTTTCTCATCTGCCTGAGGGGGGCCTATCTGCATAGTAAACAGATCCCTCTCAACATGAGACATACTTCCTCTTCCCACCTGTAGTTTACTGTCCCTTAAAATGTGTCCCCATTAAAATGATGCCGGCAGCCTTTGACGTGAACTACAGGGTTTATAAAATTACAGCCTTTCCTCTCCTCAGGAGGTCTGAAAACAGCCCTGCCATGCACGCCTCAGCAAAGACATGCCAGCTTTCCAGTTCAGTTAGCTGCCAAGACATTTCACCAAAATCTCCAACTCTACCTTCCTCCACCTGTTAGTTTAACACTTTCAAGAGAAAATGATAGACTGATCTGTATAGGTAAGAGTAGACAAAGAAAAATTACAACCCATTTAAAAGGATTCAGCTGAAAAAGTGAGAACAGGTGGCTCCTATTGAAGCAGAACTAATAGAAGAGACAGACAAGCACTATAACAACAACAAAATATCATAAGACCCCTTAAGAAGATGCAATTAGGTCACAGAAAAAAAATCTGAAAGAAAAACACACTATTTCTGAATTTAAAAATTCAACAGCAAAACCAAAGAATAGTCACTGAATAGAACTAAATTAATATTCTGGACAAAACAAATACAAATATTATCTCACAACAGAGAAGAAAAACTTAGAGAAATGGAAACCATTTGCAAAAAGATATGAGACATGAATAGCAAATTCACAGATCTCGGATCTGTGACCCCAATATACAAATAATGGCATTTTAGAAAGATAAAAAGGAATAAATAGAAAAGTAACAATCAAAGAAATGACATAAGAAAACTGCTCTGTGGTAAAAAATAGCATAGATTTTCAGATTGAGAGGGTCCTTTAGGTCCTATCCAAAGTAATGAAACAAGATTCTGGTGACATAACCTTTTATGCAGAGAAGGAAAGAGAATCAACCTAACATCAAACTATCACAGTAAAACTGTGAAACAACACAAAATTGTTGAAACATAACTATACAGTGAAGCAACAACAAAGTTCCTAAACAAAAAGGCTCTGACTCAAGGATCTTATTTATGCTTATCCAATATAGCATGTAAATGTAAAGGCAAAAAAAAAAGCATTGAGCTTAAAAGTACAACATCTCAATATCCTTTCAGAAGAAATTACTCAAGAACATTTCTGCAATGAAATAAAAATTTAAACAGTACAAAGACCTCAAAATGGCAGGAGACAGGGCATAAAAATGTTGGTGAGTAATGGTTTTTGTAAATGTATAGGTAGTTCTAGATGAGTTATAATGTATGAGAGGCAGTATCGATCTGGAAAAAAAATGGTGATAGTAAGCAAATATGTTAAAGGAGCATTTAAGAAAATCCTGGAATTAAATTCTAAATAATTAACATGTAAGAGTTGGGGATGGGAGTAGGGACAGAGAGGAATAAGCAAGATAAAAACATTTCCAAAACTGTTTAATTGAAGAGGCATAAGGAAAGGTTTACAAGATAGTTAAACATTTGACGAAGAATAGAGTTTCATATTATGTATGGAATTCCATTCTGCCAATATGGAAATACATATTTAAATAACTATGAAAATAAGGAGAAATAAAATAAGAATATAATAGTAAAACTTGTACATTATTCGTGATAAATGGGATTTTTTTTTCTTTTTTTGAGACAGTCTCACTCTCGTCACCTAGGCTGGAGTGCAATGGCACAGTCTTGGCTCACTGTAACCTCTGCCTCCTAGGTTCAAACAATTCTCCTGCCTCAGCCTCCTGAATAGCTGGGACTATAGGTGCCCACCACCTACTCAGCTAATTTTTTTTTTTTGTATTTTTAGTAGAGACGGGGTTTTGCCACGTTGGCCAGGCTGGTCTTGAACTCCTACCTCACGTGATCCATCCACCTTGGCCTCCCAAAGTGCTGGGATTACCGGCATGAGCCACCATGCCTGGCCAGAAGTGGGATATTTTAAAATCACAATTAGTGCATCCCAGTATAAAAAAGGAAAAAAATAAAACAGAAATTGAAAAACAGAAATAAAAGTAATGATAAAATAATATTAATATAGCATGATAAAATATAAGTTATTACAATAAAAATGAGTAGCTTAAACATTCTTATTAAGGAAAACTAATAGAATGATACAAGAAATAAATGAAAATTAAGAAATTGGTCAAGATTATATATAAGGCAAATGCAAACTAAAAAAAGCAAGAGAAGCAAACTAATACATAAATCTTAAGAATCTTTTATTAAGAAAAAAGATAAAAGCTACAAAGACAAATTAATAATCAGAAACTATTTTGTGACAAAGAATATAGCTTAAATTATATGAGGTAAAAACCACTTTGAAAACACGGAAAACTTAATAGGAATCATAATCACAACAGCAAACTTTAATATGTTTTTCTCAGCATTTGACAAACATGGCAAAGCTGATGGCTCTTCTGGAAGTCTGTGACTGACCTCTGGCATCCCATTCCCAATGTGATCAGAGCCAAGCTGTAAGAGGCGATAACAGCAGTGTTTCCACTGAAGCTACCTAATATGTTTTAATAAACCTCTTTTTTTAGCTTAAAGTTTTAAAGTGTGTGTCGTTTGCAACAACTAGTTTTTCTGGGAAAATATTATGGCAATATTTATGAAAATTTTAAATGTATATACTCTCTGACCCAGTAGTCAGAGAAATACCATTCTTTATCTAGCAGACTCATAAAAATTAGGAGTTTTAACCCCAGAAGTCTCATTTTTAGAAATCCATCTGACAGCATATAAAATATATGTACCAATATATGCACTGTAGCATTGGTTCAATAGCAAAAAAAAAAAACATAGAAACATCTTGTATGTTTATCAATAGATGATAAATAATTACACATTCATATTACGAATTTCTGTATAGCTATTAAAACGATTAAGATAGATCTGAATGTGTTGATTTGGAAAGCTGTCCAGAATGTCCAGTTAAGCAAGAAAAGCATATTACAGAACAATATACATAATTATTATCTCCTTTTGTTAAATATGTGGATATGTGTCATCTCAAAGTAAAGAAAAATATAGAAGGATTTAGGCTACAATCATCATTATAGCAGTTAAAGAAGGGAAGGAAAGGAAGACGGTTCATTTTATTTTAATCACTTTTGTACTCTTTGAAATGTTTAAAAGAGCATTTTGTAATTCAAATAATTGAAAAATACTGTTGCTGTTGTTGTTGTTGTTGTTGTTGTTTTTAAATAGTGACTACTTAAATTTGGCCTGTAATGTCAGCAGGACATAAGATTTATAACTGTAATTACAGACCATGGAAATTTCATGGAGGTTGTTACCACAATGAAAAGTCAAGCTTAAACAGTGAGGAAAGGATACTAATGCTGCTGTCAAAGTGAGCTTATTCACAGAATTTTTGGAAGTTACTATTTTATATATTAAGACTACAGTTTTTGATTGAAACCCAAAATTGCCTAGCTTCCATGGTTACAAACATTTACATATCGGGTCTAAGAACTCTACGGTAAAATAGACATTTTCAGGGCTTCCTAGAAATAAAAACAAGTGGTAATTTTCCCAAAGAATTAGACTAAAATGACAGAAACTGGGAATCCATATATTCCTCAAGTTGAAACTCTGCCATCAAAAGAAACATCTATGTGCTTGTCATCTATTAAGTTTGTCTCCCATGCTAGCTAAGGGTGATTCCACATGAATGAGGGAAGTGGGGACTGCGAATTCCCTGTAGCTACTACGTGACTGGGGAGGCCCATAGCTTCTACTTATCTTTACAATGAAAGGAGGTTCACATGGCTTTGGAGCTGGGGATCTGGAGTCAGAAAACCTCTGTTCAAATCCTGGCCTACCACTTTTTTGTATGACTTGAAATATAACTTAACCTTCTTGCTAAATCTATTTTCTCAATGGTGGTAATAGTATTTACATTTCATAGGACCATAACGATAATTAAATGAGATAATGGAATTATCCCAGTATCTGGCATAGTATCTGGTATTTCCTTTATAATTAGTGTAAGGTTTGTTCTCATATTTCTTGAACATTTTGTGTTTTAACCACTTGCACTATCGACTTTGTTCCAGACAATACTGGAATTAGACAGAACTGGGTTCCAGTCCTGGCTCTCAGACTTATTGTGTGACCTCAGGCAAGTCGTTTAACCTCTCTGAACTTTATCTATAAAAAGGGCCCATAATATTTACTGCATAATGGCATCGCGAGGAGTAAGTATAATGCATGGTATCACTCATGACAGTGGTGATGATATAGGTCTCTGACAGCTGCCATCAAGGGCAGGCCTGCTTTGGTCATCTAGGTTAAGACAAACAGAGTTGAGGGATAGCTGGGTAACACAAATTATTTTCACTTCCTTTGCTCAGCTTTAACCTCTCTCCTCATATTCCTTTGCCCCTACATTCTTTCAACAAATGCGTATTTGTGTCTAGCACTGTAGTTTCCGTGGCAGTGGCAAACAAAGCATGCCAGATATTGGAAACCTGGTGTCCAGTCTCACTCATTCTGCTTCTAGGCTACCATTTCTAGTCTGGATCTTTTCTACCTCAACCTCTTGCCCAGAAAGTTACCCTCAATATTCTGGCTATTTTAGGCTCTCAAGCACTCAGAATTAATAGTGGGGGTGAGACTGAGAGTGAGGGCAGAGAGAAATCAGGTAGGGGAGAAAACAATGGGCTGGGAGTATGTGAATAAGGTATAGGGACCTTCAACCTTGTAACACAGCAAAAAAAAAAAAAAAAAGAGACTCTCAGCAACTGAAGGGTGACAGGCAGCACCTCCTCTTTTAAAGTACATGATTTTGTGTCTGCATTACAATGATGAGGATTACATTTCACTGCTTCTCAACTATGCCTAATTATTCACGGCCCAGTAATAACTGTGCTGTAAGAAATGCTTGCCTCCAATCTTTAATAAAATAATCATAAATGTCTTTAGTAAAGAACATCACCTTGGGAAATCAGACTGTTGGATTTTAGTGCTAAACCTGCAATGTTGTCACTGTGTGCTCTTGGGTAAATCCCTTTTACCTCTGGTGCCCCTGTTTCTTAGAGCAATTTTATTTAAAATTATACCTGCTACAGTTTTAACATATAATCACTAATTATTTGATACTCCTTCCTATAGGAGGTAAAGGTTAATTCTCCTACCCTTGAATGTGGGTTGGACTTAGTGACTTACTTTTAGGGAACTGAGTATGGAAAGGGAAATATAATGCGTTTATAGTGGAGAAACCTGAAAAACACCATTGTAATCGAGTAGCCAAGATTAGCACCACCTGTATAAATAATGGTGTAATCATGTGCTCCCTGACAGGATGAGACAAGAACACATCACCTCTTTGTGATTCTTCCCCCAAATCCACCACACCTCAGTCTATTCCTAAGGAAAAACATCAGAAAACCCAAACTGAGAAACATTCTACAAAATATCTGACAACCAGTCTTCAAAAGTGTCAAGGTCATGGAAGACAAGCAAAGACTACAGAACTGTGAGAGATGGGAGGAGTCTAAGGAATATGACCACTAAATTCAATGTGGGATCCTGGATTGGATCCTAGAAGAGAAAAAGGTAATTAATGAAAAAACTGGAGAAATCTGAATGAAATCCACAGCTCAGTTAATAGCATTATACCAATACTAATTTCATAGTTTTAACAGATGTACCATGGTGAGGTAAGATGTTAACATTAACATCAGAGAAAGTCTAGGTGAGAGTATGCAGGAACTGTCTCTGTAGTCTCTGCAACTCTTCTATAAATTTAAAATTATTTCAAAATTTAAAGTTTTTAAACAAATTATTCCTGTTTGAACAGCATGCATTTGTTATTTCCCAGGCAACAAAAGGTTATCAATTTTTTAATTATAAAATAATTCAAACTAATACTCTAAATCAGTGAAGGGGTGCTGAGAAGGGTAACTTGCACCCTTTAGCTGAAACTGATACAATCTATTTGGAAAGCTATTTGGCAATATGTGTCAAGTACCTTAAACTTCCTTATATCTTCTAGCCCAGAATTCCCCGCTTTAGGGAGATAACTCCTTAGAAAGTAACTAGAGGATCATGTTGAGAATTATGTACTATATGAAAGTTTCCCCATTGTACAATTTGCCATAGTGAAATGAAGAAGCAATCTTAACAGCAACATGGTTGAATAAATCATGGCACATTCATATAGTGCAATACTACAGCCATTTACAGGGATATTTCAAAGAATATTTTATAAATAAGATAAATGCTTGTGATACAAAGTTGTGTGAAAAATTAAGACAAAACCATATATAATCTAATTTCCATTTTTTCATGCTAACCCTGATTTGGGATTATGTGTGAATTTTAATTTTTCTCTGCACTTTTATACTTTTCCTGAATTTCCTGCAATGTATTCCTTTTATAATAAAAATAAAATTAAAAGGATTTTGTGCTTTTAGGGTAGAGGCACCATAGGTGCATGCGTAGCCTAAGTTTCTGCCTGGCTGCAGGAGGTATGGCGACCACAGCACATCCCACCTCCTGAAGCCACGCGGTACTTGGCTTTGCCTGCAGTGCCTTGCTTTTGAAGGCATCTAAAATATCCCACTTTCCTCCACACAACATTTCACAGCTGGGTTATTCTGCTGGACTCAGCACAGGAGGACTCTCTCTCAGACTGGTTGGAAACTCTGGGCACATTTGAAAACTGTCGACACATCTGTAAACACATCAGTTATGATGATTCTTTCGTAGGAACTTGACAAACCCAGATGAACTCTCTTGTTATGACAGGATCAGTACTGGGAGAATTTCCTCTCAACATCTCCCTCATTTATCCAATACTCAAGAAATATCCATTGTGTGTCTGTCACACCAACAGGTGATGTGCTCGGCTCTGGGTATACAGTGATTAATAGGCATTTCCACCACCTACATGAAGGGTACAGTCTAGGAGGTAGAAAGACATTAAATGAGGGAACACACAACTAAATTTGTGCATACAAGGGGAGATGACAGCTATGAGATAAAATACTTGATTTCTATTCCATTAGAGAAAATAAAGGGGCCTTAGTTTAAATGGATCAAGGGAGGCTCCTCTGACGAAATGACATGTGAGGGAATCTGAGGGAACAATGTTCCAGGGAGGAAAGAGCAAAGGCATAAGGCAGGCAAGAGACTGGTGAATTCCAGGAGCAGAACAAAGGCCAGTGTGGCTGGGGTGTTGTGAGTAATGGGATTGGAGGGATGGGTCGGACCACCATTGTCCTTGAGGAGATGGAAGGCAGGAAATGGATTTTGAAGAGACAATGTTCATTAAGGTCTGAAGCAAATGGATTTGGATATCCTCTTGCAAAACATCCTGAAAGAGAGGCCAATGGTTACGTTGAGCCTAAGTGTAAATCTCCTCTGAAAAAGCATGGATATCATTCTATATCATTCTTATAAAACCTGGATAATCAAGGGTAAGAAATTTCAAATGTTTATTTTAAAAACTTCAAGTTACTTCTTGTCACTTGAAGATTTTAAAATAAACTTTTGAAATTCCGTAATATTTTTTTTGTGATTGATGTTTTTAAAATGTGATTGTTTCTGTGGCCTACCAACTTGTGAGAAAGTAGAAATGTAATTTCAACATCCAACTAAAATGAGAACTATATGTTTTATGAGAAAAACAGCTTCTAAACATAAAGTTAATATAAAAACATGGCACTGGGACTACTGTAATAGCACATAAAACAAATTATGGGCAAGCAAAAGAAAAAAGAGAAAAAGACGCATGGGCATAGGAGCATGCCTTTTTTAAAATTAGAAAGATTAAGTTAACCAAAAATTGCAGGGTTAATTGTGAACACCAGTTTCACACACACACACATGCATACACACATGCACGCAGACACACATACACACAAACATTTAATGCTTCTCACATATCATACCTATAATGACTCTTCCAGATAATTTATTACCCTTACTTATAAACAGATCATGTTAAGGACAGTATGAAGAATGTCTTCTATTTGCTTCTTCTTCAGAGAGTGGCCTTTTATTTCAGTTACTACCTTTCAAATAATCTTGGACTACCAAGTAACACGTCTGAGCTGGAGGTGAATAAGCTGTTACCACTAAAAAGATGTCCCTGTACATCCCACCACTGTCCTCTCTATGGAAAGAGAATCCAGAGAATTGGAAATGTACCCTCATGACAAAGAGAAGATCACCTAATTATTAACAATTTGCTCAGTAATCAAAAGACAACAAAATAAAACAGAGGTCACATAGCTTGTTGTACCTACTAAGAGCTGCAGATAGTGATAGAGGAAAAATTTTTGTAACTGTGTGTGTTGATGCACGCCAGTAATCTCAGCTACTTGGAAGGCCAAGGTGAACAACTGCTTAAGCTCAGGAGTTCCAGACAAGCTTGGGCAACATAGCAATCCTCCCCACAAAAAACAAAAATAAAAGCTTTATGAACTCGAACTCAGTATCTAATGGCATTGGCCACCACTTGCATTAAAAAGGAAATAGAGACATAACTCAAGATGGAGGAAGGTCAATGAAGCCTCAAAAAATCATCCCCACCAGAAGAGGTCCTCTGAGTGTGAGATTCAGATATGTCACAGATACAGCATTGAACCTCTTGAATAATTCCACAGAAATGTATTCCCAACCAAACTTTAGATCTCACTTTAAAACCTGGAAATTATTAAGTCTTAACAAAATCATAGGCAAGTTTCTCTTTCCCTTACTGGAATTTTCTTCTTCAAATACAAGAAGGAAATAATAGTATAATCATTTATCTTTACATAGAACGCACACCCAAAGAAGTGATAAATTGTGAGGTTTCGACTAACATGGATGTTATAGACACCTGGTGCTAATTCTCCACATCTGGTAATTTATGTTAAAGTTTCCTGTTTTCACCTCAAAATGTGTAGTTAAAAAGAAAACCCCAGTATTCCTTTAGGATTATTTCCCCCTAACAAGTAGGCAAAATCAGCCAACAACGAAATGGAATGTTTTAAGTTTTAAACCCATCAAGTTAAGATGCTTACACCAATATCGTTACCTGCACACTGACCACAATGACCAAAGATGTGGCCATGGTAACTGCAAAGGACTGGTAGTCAGAAATATGTTGCCCATCTTCTCCAGCCACGTTGTAAAAGGCCCCATAGGGGATGAAGAAAAGGATAAATGAGGTGTAGATTCCATGCAACACGCAAATGAAAAATCTACGCTTGTTAAAAAGTAGATTCAGCTGTCCTGGTTCGTAGAGCTGGGGACAGTCCATGCTGTTCTGGTCACTCACATCCTGTAAACAGAGTGTAATTTCAGTGGAGAGGAATAAAAAGAGTCAGAGAGGCCTTGTATTCTCTATCTTCAGAAATAGCAAATGCCTGTTTAAGCATGTCCTAATATGCACTACTCACTGGGCCAGAACAGGACATTATCTTGTTTGCATTACCACAATAAACCAGAATATAATAAAATGATCTTTACTTTACAGAGAAGGAGCTTGAGTCTCCAAGAGAGATTCATGAGAGGTCACACAGCTTGTAAGTAGCAGAACCAGGGCTTCATCTGAGCCTAGCTTTTTGGCTTCAAATTGAAGTTTCTTTCCTACACTCTCCTGCAGGCTGTCAGAAGCATTCATGGTCCCAGAATTCCAGCACATCATGTGCAGCCAATGGGCCCCAGAAATTAATTGCCAAGATAGTGAGTGGTAGTGACCAGGAGATGACAGCAGAGAGCTGTGGAGTCCGAATTGTCAAATCAGTACTCCTGACTTTGAGGGAGGGGAGCCGGAGGAAGACCAGGGAAACTGCGTCTGGGATTCCACGTAAGGAAGAGGCTGAGACTGAGGGTTGAGGACCATCCCCAGTTAGAATTTTAACAGCAGTTACTAGGTGTTCAGAACAAAGAATTTAGACAGAATGAGAAGGTGGCACATTTGACATTAACCAGGTCCTGAAAGAAACTAAATGCTTTTCAAACCTAATGTGCACACAAATCGCCTGGGAAACAGATTATGATTCAATAGGGCTGAGGGCCCAAGACTGCATTTCTAGCCATCTCCAAAATAATGCTGATAACCACAGTGAGCACCAAAGCCAAATGTCAAAAACCAAAAAGGATGGCAAAATCAACCACCAGAGACATCAGCGGACCATGAGTGGAGGAGAAGCAGCCAAAGTGCAAGCAACACAAGTGGTGAACTCTTGGGGGAAGAGAACATTCCTCTTCCTGCTTGTGGGTTGGCCCAGGTCTCTCCAAACAGAGTCCCATGGAAAAACACTAGCATATTCTCTTTAGAAAGTCCTGTTTTGAGATGCTTTTGGGTGCTTGTTCCCCTAGTTCAGTGACTGAGGGTTATGCGCACAGGCTTTGAAACAAGACGGTCATGAGCTCCATCCCGGGTAACGGGTTTAGCTGGTGTGTAGTCTTAGACCTGTTACTTCATCCGTCTGAGCCTCAGTTTCCTCATGCCCAGAAATGCAAATAGTAACACCTCCCCCATGGAACCACTGCCATGTTTAAATGAATATGTGAAGTATTTAGTAGAGTTCTTGCCACATCGTAAATGTGCCAGGTGCTTCTATAAATAACAATTAATAAAATAATGATAACAATAACAACAACAGTAATAATGTAGCAACCTCAAAGTTAAGAGGCCTCGTTCTAGGCTTAGCTGTGTCACTTATTGGCTGTGTGGCTTTAGGGAAATGACTCTCCAAGGCTTGGTTTCTGACTTAGAAAATGAGCAGATCTGTGGATGATTGCCGAGGCCCGTCTAGCATAGCGTTCCACAATCCTGTGATCAGTTTAAGGGCCAAGGTTGACAAAGCAGGAAAAGAGAGGACAGACACTCAACTTGATGGTAATAGGAAGCCTTATTATATTTTTTTTAATTGTACAATAACCATCTTTTCCCAGAAACTGCTTTATTTTTATTATTTTATTCCACATTCTGGGCAGCTACAAAGCTCCAAGAAAAGAAACACTTGTAAACATAGGTACCGAGAAATGAATGCGCTTAATTCTTTACATCTAAGGTCTTCAGAAGTTCATTACTTTTTGTAGAATTCCACAAAATATGCCTTTTACAAACTGCCCTTTTTACATATGAGAAGAGAGGCTTACAACTGACTACAGAGCCAGCTGAACGGGAGACTGGAATGAGCTCATAATGTGAAGATTTATATTTTGCAATAGACGGCTTTGGCCCAGAAAATGAGGCCTAACAAATGGGTCTAACAACAGCCTGGAGAAAATCTGTTCTCCTTAAAAATACTTTTTAAAAAACAAAGAGCTTTTTTAAACATAAGACACTCTAATTGTGCCATGGAAACTCCACTGGCTAGTCTTTCACTTCCCCACAGGCAGCCAGATTTTTTTCCCCTTTCCAGGAAGTCCCTTCCAAGGCTCTGAGTGTGCCAAGGATCCACAATTTTTGTAATTGATCCCCTTCTTTCTCCCTACTCAAGCACATTGATGCTGGACGAAAGAAATCTATGCTGTTTCTTTTCATGGCCATGGGGCTTATGGGGCTTATGGGGCTTCTCGTCCTCCTTTCCCACTGGCAGACCTCTCTGTTGGTCTACGGTTCCAGTTCTGGGCTGTGTGTAACAAGGAAATCTCACTGCAGATGCTAGCCCCCATGCACAACCTAGTTCCATGATTTTCTATCACTGCATGGTTCTTTATAAGCTCTGAGAGGCTAAGGCAGCATTTCCCAGTGTATGAACCATAGAAACTAGTTCTGAAACACATTAATTAATAAGTCCTATATGAAAAAAAAAAAAAAAACTACAGTCACAGAAGTTTGGGAAATGCTGGGTTAAAAATGAAGTGAAAGAGACTACTTCCTACAGGACTTCTAGAGCCTTTAGAACAATGTATGGGATGTGAATCTCTAAGAGGAGAGCAGCCAACTTTTACCAAATAATGCTTTTGGGGAAGCTAGGGTATGGGGTGAGGAAGTCACAGTGGACCTGGACACATTTGTAATCCATGCAACATCAACTAAAACAACTGCATTCCTAGGGCTTCTGCTTAGAATTGTGTCCTCTACTTAGAACTCAGAAGAAACTGAAAGGCATAAAAGAGAAACTAAGTTATAAAGATGGAAAAAAAACGTACCTGGTCAAAAATTCCCATGGCTAAAACGGGCAGTGATGTGTAAACAATGTTAAAAAGGGTGATGAACCACTGGTCATAAACAGTCTGAAAAGAAATATAACATGCAAGTGAGGAAAACCATCCACAGTAGTGAAAACATTCCTGTTTAGATAGTGAAAATATTCATATTTAGGTTAAATAACAAGGTTTTCTGAGGTGGGTGGGAGTTGGCTTTTGGAATCAGACAAATATGAATTCTCTCCTAGACCTGCCTCTTACCAGCTCTGCTGCCTTAATGGGATACTAGACCTCTCTAAACCCCAATATCTTTATCTCTAAAGTGATGTATACCCTTCCTGCAGTGTGGCAGTGAAGACAAAATAATACACGCAGTACCCCTAATACAGTGCAGGACACACATGAGGCTCCGGACTTTGTGGTTTGCCATTTTGTTCTTCAGGTTTTCAATGGCTTATAATGAGCCCAATTATCTAAGTGCTAAAAAAGAATTCACTAAAATCTTCAGAGAGAAATAGAGTAATGAGCCTGTTATTTCTATCCTCTGTTAAAATGCAGAGGTTTTTGTGGGAGAGTGGTTTAAAGTAAGATGGACATGAAGCTAGATACTCATTATACTGGGCATAAACAAGCAAAACAGTAAAAATATCCCCTCATACCTGTATAGAGTAAGTTACACAAGACTTCACTGCATGGGCCTTACTAAAAGTCAATGAGGCATGTGGAGCAGGCATATATCCTCATTTTGCTAATGAGTACACACAGATGTGGAAACAGAATCTTTCAGTTACGGCACTTATTATTGGCAAAAGCAGAAATTAAAATCCAGGTCTCCAGCTCCTAACCAATGCCCCTTCTACCATTCTATGATTCATTCATTCATTCATTCAACAGTTGTTGATAAACCGCTATGTGCCAGGTATTAGGTTCTAGCCAATAACTCAGCATGATCAATCAAATAAAATTTCCTCATGAAATTTATGTTCTAATGCAGAGAGGGTAAAGACAATAAACAAGATCAAATTTACAGAAAGCAGGACTGAGTGAGTAAATTCATTAGAAAAGTGCTAGAGAGGAAAGGGGATAGAGAATGTGGGAAGGCTGTCATTGTTAATATAGCGATTGAATAAAATCTCACTGAGAAGTGAATTTGAGATACGACCTGAAGGAAACGGATCTAACATGCAGCTTTCTGAAACAGCTGGGAATGCTGGGACTTGCAATATTCCAAACTGCCAGCAGGTCCCATGAAACAACCCAAAGGGAAGAAAGCATCCACTATGCTAAGAGAACAGCAAGGTGGCCCCGCTGGGAAGAGCAGAGTGACCTGTAGGAAGAATAATGGATATCAGGAAGTAAGAAGAACCATCCTGTGTAGCCAAACATGGCTTATTACATAAGTGAAAGTAGAAGACACTCTAACTGTGCACGGAAACATTAGAGGACTTTAAGCAAAGGAGCAACCTGGTCTTATTTACATTTTAACAGGATCACTCTGGATACCATGCAGAAAAGAAACTGAAGGCAATGGTGAAGTGGAAAAGCTTATGACTCAGAATAACTATTTCTAATAACAGATTTTAAGTTCTCTGCATGGTAATTCCCCTTTGTTACTCTCTGATTCCTTTTATTTTCATCATCTGGTCCGAATTCAGCTGTAAGGATTTAGAAACGGGGACTATGTCCAATGACATGCTGATAAACATTTAACAACAGGCTCTTAAAAAAAAAAAGCCTTGATTTGTAGCATTTGCCAATTTCCATAGTGTAAATATTCCTCCATGACTGATTTCAAGCAGTGATGCCACTGAATGTGGAATTGAGATGTACTCACCATTATACAGTATTTCTACCATACAGACCAATATAGCCTCAAGAGCACAAATAGTAAAATATGGGAAAATAATTAGAAAGGGATTAGTTTTGAGTATATTAACAGTCTTTTGTTTTTAATGTCATTTAAATTATAAATTTATATAATTTTTAATAATGGCTCTATTTAACCACTGGCTCACAAAATTCCTGAAAATTTAACAATCGGCTCTTATGAATCAGTATGGGACAGTTCCAAGACACCAAAGCCTAGGTCCATGCTGCGAGCAAAGTGGTGCAAGAGAGCAGCAGCCACGTGAACGATAATGCACTCAGTGTGGCAAAAGAGAACCTGCAGAAGGGCAAGGCAGCAGTCCACTAGTCAGGCAACCATGAGAACAGACTGGAAAAGCTGGATGGCACTCCCTGGAACCCCCTTGGGTATATAGCAGATCTGAAACAAGACTGAATTTATCATACAGGATAGGAGGCATGTGCCATAATAATTGATTTATACCAAACTTTCTGCTGAAGATAATGAAAAAAAAACGGACAAAAAACAAAAGCATCTTCATCAAAGTATCAGTGAACTAACAAGACAGTGGAGAATGATCTGTCAAGATCAGGAAGAGAATCAGAACTTCATAACTATCTCAAGGCCTAGGATAATGTTATCCTCCTCCAAACCTTATGTTTATTTCCTTCTACCAGCTACTGAGGATGGTATATTTTCCTCATACCTGATGAAGGCCTGATATTTTCTGGGCTAGCCAAGTGTCCTGCTATGACAGAGTCTGTGACCCTGCTGCTGGGCAGCTGCCTTTGGATCCCAGCCCAGAATAGGAAAGGTTTCATCATGATCTCTACCCATGATGGGCACTGAACCTTCCTTTCAGCCCAGGAAACGACTGAAGGCACAGCTCAGTCTGTCAGTTGCCTCCTGTAGATTATCAACACTCCCTGGTTCAGAGCAGTGTGACTGTACAGGGTCCTAGCCCAGAACAGCAGTTGTCTACCCTGTCTACTCCTGTCTATCCTCAAAAGTCCACCAAAACTGCAGGTCAGCCTCTGTATCTTCCTTCTGGTGAGTGAATATGTCCAACTCTACTTCTAGATACATATGTCCACAAAATGTCTACCTCTGTGCCGGGGGATACACATAAAAACACTCATAGCAGCATCGGTCACAGTAGTCCCCAAACAAAAACAACCAAAACATCCTTCAAGTGTGGGATAAAGAAAGACATTGTCATATACTGATATAACAGAATACTATAGAATAATGAAAGGAAAGGAATTATAACTATATCCAAGAACACAAATGAAAAACAAATATAATATTGAGCAAAAGAAGCCATATACAAAGGTATAATTCCATTTAAATATAGTGCGAAAGTATGGAAACCTATTCCTACGTTGTTTAGAGACTCCTACTCATATGGTAAAATTATAAAACAGAAAAACAGTAACTATAAAATGGCAGGGTAATGGTTACTTCTAGAGGATCGGAAAACAGGTCTGATGAAGAAAAGCAAGGGAACTCTTGGATGTTTGGAAATGTTATATTTCTCGCACTGAATCATGGTGCATGGGTGTCCATTTCAGAACAATTCAAGCTGACGTTTATAAACTTTTTAACCAATTTGTTAAACTTTACAAATGATAAAAAATTTAAAAATTTAACATGTGACCTTCTTTTATAGTTATAGCCCAGTGAGACTTTAGAGAGTGGGATATCAAAACTCCTGATGCCCAAGCCACACCCCAGACCAATTAAATCAGTATCTCTGGGAGAAAGATCTAAGTTTTGGTCATTTAAAATTTTTCCCAGGTAATTCCAATGTGAAGCCAAGATTGGAAATTACACTTGCTTCATTTATTTTTTTTTTTAAGCAGAGCAGCTAACACAAATCTTCAACTCATTGATGATGGTATCTGACTTTCATTCCTCAAAGATATCAATTCATTTCACAATTGCAGTATGGAAAATAAGAGGCAGAAAGCAGCTGAACTCGGGCTTTGTAGCTCAGGGCAGAGCCTGGTACTATCAAATCACTGTATTCGCCACCTCTCCTACCACCCAACTTCCACTCAATAAGAAAAGACAGTTTCAGGTATTAAAAAGAGAAAAAGAATCTCAGAAATTATGCCATACTCAACTGTGAACAGCTGAGAATCTGGCAGAGAGTACCCTCCTCATCACAAACTGGCTAGCATTACAAGCCACACTTATTCGACAACTATTAGCATTTGTCAACTGGCACTCAGATTTGAAGCTTCATTTCACAACAGGAGCAAGAGAAGACAGGAAGGAAAAATCAGAATAAGGTTTCAGTGAGTTTCTGCAATTTCTCAGAAGAGTTTTGCTGCCACTTAGTATCACAATAACAAAAAGAAAGAAAAATAGCTTATATTTACTAAATATCTACTCTGTACCATTTTAAGTGCTTTATATATATCAGCTCATTAAATTTTAACAACCCCATGAGGAAGGTACTATTAACAGTTTCCAGTTTATAAGTGAGGAAACTGAGGCCTATCAAAGTTAGGAAATTGCTCAATGTCATACCTTAAATACAAAGGTTTTCTCCATGTTATGCTTATTTCACATTACATGCCTGTGTCAAAACATCTCATGTACCCAATAAATACATACTCCTACTATGCACCCACAAAAAAATTTTTTATATATTTTTTAAAAACCCAAAGGGAAAAAAAGGTCTTCTAAGTATAGTTCAGAATCTTTTAGGGGATCCGTAATGTCAAAACTATTTTCACAATAATACTAAAAAGTTATATATTTGCCCTTTCACCCCATTCTTTCATGAATGTATATATGTGATATCACAACTGGCTGAATGCAGATGATAGGAGAAGCCAGCTGACTTCTATTATGTTAACTAGTTTTACAAAAGTGTAAAACAATGGCATTCTTCCCATTAACTTGTTTTTGTTTGGGAAAGTATAATCATTTTTCTTAAAAATATGTTACTTCTGTAAACATGTCATGGGTTATTTTTTAACAAATTAATAACAGAGTATTTAGATTTTTTTCTTCATTTTCATTCCTAAGATGATAAATATTGATAGTGGGGTCCTGAGATCATAAAGTTTGAGAACTGCCAGCCAAGCAAGTGTCAGAGTGAAGTCCAAGCCTACGGACCTTAGTGCCCACAACACTGACCACTGCAAGAAACCACCTCTCTCAATCGGTGTTGTCATTTGGAAAGCTTCCTTGGCCTGGCATGGTGGCTCACACCTATAATCCCAGCACTTTGGGAGGTTGAGGCTGGTGGATCCCTTGAGCTCAGGAGTTCAAGACCAATCTTGGCAACATGGTGAAACCCTGTCTCTACCAAAAATACAAAAAACTAGCTGGTTGTGGTGGTGTGCACCTGTGGTCCCAGCTACTCGGGAAGCTGGGGCAGGAGAAATGCTTGAACCTGGAAGGCAGAGGCTGCAGTGAGCTGAGATTGCATGATTGCACTCCAGCCTGGCAACAGAAGTGAAACCCAGAAAGAAGAAAAAGAAAGGAAAGGGAAAGGGAAGAAACGAAAGGGAAGGAAGGAAAGAAAGGAAAGGAAGAAGGGAGGGAGGGAGGGAGGAAGGCAGGAGGAGGGAAGAAGGGAAGGAGGGAGGTAGGGAGGGAGGGAGAGAGAAAGGAAAAGAAAGAGAAAGTTTCCTTGAAGGCTTTTTCCCTTACTTTGTTTAACATAATTGAGAGCATACAATAAACACAATTTTACGTGTTACTTTTTGGCATTTAAAACGGGTCCCCAACCTAAAACAGTCCATAGTCTGTTATGAGCCACGCTGCGCTGAAGGTGAGTGGCAGGCAAGCAAGCCTGAGCTCCACCTCCTGTCAGAGCAGCAGCTGTGTAAGATTCTCATAGAAGCATGAACCCTATTGTGAACTGTGCATGCTAGTTCTATGCCTGATGCTGTGAGGTGGAACACTGGCTGTGCCTTCTATGCCTAATAATCTGAGGTGAAACAGTTTTTTCCTAAAACCATCCCTGCTGCTCTGTGGAAAATTGTCTTCCATGAAACCACCCCTAGTACCAAAAAGGTTGGGGACTACTGATTTAAAATAACAACATTATCATTGACCTGGATTAAAACCCTCTAATGGCTTTCCACTATACTTGGAATAAATACAGACTCCCTATTCATCATGGCCTAAGAGCCTTTCCTGGTCCCCAGCATGCCTGCCTGCCTCTTCAACTTCACCTCACAACACTCACCCTCCCTCACTGATCTGGGGCTTCACTGATGGGCTTTCTCCAACTTATCCAACTCATTCCTACCTCAGGACATTTGCACTGGCTGTGCCCTCTGCCCAGAACACTTTAATCCCAAGGTATGCATATGTAAGTTTCCTCTGAACACTCAGGTCACAGCTCCAGTGTCACCTCACCCTCTCAATGAGACCTGTTACATTACCCAGTTCTTTCTTAACAATTCTCATATTATCTTACTCATTTTTTATTATGTCTTCATCCCACTAGAATATAATGTCCATGAAAAATAAATTTTCTCACAACTATAATTTTAATGTCCAGAGCAGGATCTAGCCATTGGTAGATACTCTATAAATATTTGTTAACTATAGGCTGACTCTAAAAATACTTGAATTATTTTACAACTTTTTAGTAAATGCTACATATTTAATTTTCCACTAGGCATTTTCCCATGGATGTACCACAGATTCCTCAAACTTAATATATTAAGACCTGAGCTCATCCTCATACTACCTTAACCAGATGCACCTCCTGTGTTCCATATACCAGTATCTGATACCACCACATCCACCCCAGCATCCAAGTCAGAAATCTGAGATTTCTCCCTCTCTCCAACACCCTGTACGAAATCACTCCCCAAATGCCTGTTGGCTTGTGTTCCTGCCCAAGCTATTCTTCACTGCTGGAACTTTCCTCCTGTTGTTCCCTCTGCTGGGATGCCCGTCCTCTTACCTCTCATCTGCTTCAACATGTTTGATCCTGGAAGGGTGAGCAAGAGGGGCTGGGGGTGGGCAGGTCTTCCAGGAACGCTTTCTGAGCCTTGGCCACTCCCTACCTCCAAGAGTGGCTTTCAGGCCACTCACTGGTAGTTCCATGATGCCCATACCTCACTGCTTCTTAACTATAGACTTAAAATTATTTATATGCTGGTTCCTAGCCCCATCTCACTAGACTGTGAGCTCCTTGACAGAGGATAATCAAACTCATGTATGGGGCCCAAGAACAAAACTCAGTGCCTGCTCAATAAAAAGAAGCTGGTGTCTTCAGGGTAAGGGAGTCAGCAGACAGAACTGTGTTAACTTGAATAGGCTACTCAATCTCTCTGAGTCTTGGTTTCCTCAGCTATAAATGAGGATTACAGGGAGGCTGTGAGTATTTAATGACATGAGGTAAATGCCACTGCAGCATCTGAAAGATAGTGCTCAATAAGTGAGCACCACCTTACGGAAGGAAGAAAGGAGGGAAGACAGGAGGAGCATGCAAGGATCCAAGCTTCAAGTGATGTGTTTAATGAGTAAAGAAAAAAGTACATTTTCACACTAAGTATATTTTTATGAAAATAGAACTCTTTATTGAGACAACCATAGAAATTTATGTCTATAATAAACTATGGTAGCCATGAGATCAATATAACATCAGAACAAGATTTAAAGAAGAATTGAGTACTTTGGTACAATTACTTTCTTCATGAATACTTAATTATATCAATCACTGTTCTAATTATATCTTTTATCTCAGGCTCTACCAAAATGTGTTAACCTGAGTTCTTTACCTTAGAAACTACCTTTGCCAGTTATGCACATTGGCTTAGTGCAGTTTAGACTTCAGGGTCTTTCACAGAAATTAAGGCTGCAAACGATATTTCTTCTACAACAGGTTTCTGTTGAAAAACCTTGCAAGAGATCTCCAGCTACTCAAATAGTTATTCTAGTAAATGCTCCACTTCTTGCGGTCCTTAGATCCCCTTGGAAACATTCTAAGGCTCCCTTCTGGTGACTAGGACTGGCTGAGAGGGGCACAGGAGCCCACATCAACATCCCTGTTTCTCAGCTTCTGAGCATGCTCAGGCACTCTACCACCTCTTCTTCCTTTCCCACCCTCCCAGCACAGGTTGACAGACGCCCTGAGGAGAAAGGTAGGGTAGGGGCTGAGGGGTGATGGCTCTTTTCAGGTTTCTAGGCTGACACTCTGATGTTGGGTGACTCAAATTGTTTATCTAAAAGGTGTCCCACAAAAAACTATTTTCCCTAGGGCACCTGTACTCACAGGGGAAGCCATGTCACCTCTACCTACAAAATATTTGTTCCCTATCTCCAATATTCTGAAGAGACAAAAGCCATGTTACTATAAGATGTCACAAGTCTGTTTAAAACCCTGTAAGTGTCTCTTTACAGATCAGAAAAAAAAAAAAAGGAGGAGAGTTCATTTTTCCAACTTCACTGTTTTTCTATTTAAGGAAAGCTTCTCCTTGATCCCTTCTTTATGGGAGCAATTTATCAGCCTTATCTACCATTTTTTATAGAGTTAAAAAATACTCCAGCTACAAATTACAATCTAAAAACAGCTTGGGAAACACAAAACCTATGATTTATAGAATGACACATTTGAATAAACCTTAATAAAGTTCTTAAACAGCTACAAAGGGCTTTCTACTCTGCAACCACGGGCTGAGCTCCTTTTTCAAATAATGAGATGAACTAACCACCTCTTTGGAGATGTGTATCCCCCTTTTCCTAAGTGTTGCAGAGGAAAGCTATCTAGTGACCTTTTGGAGGCCTTAAAAAACATTTGTAATTTAAAGAAAACACATTGTGGAACAAATATGAGGTGCTCAGCCTCAGCACATCTGTTAATGATTTGCGTAATTAGTAAAAACCCGCTCATAGCATCCAGGAGGAGTGACCCAGGCCTGAGCACCCGCCCAGTCCTGGACTTTTCACAGAGCACATCTGGAAGATGAGGGCGAACAGAGCTGCCATGCCAGGTGGAGATGTGCTCACGGGTAACCAGATCCATGAAGTCATCAAAGCCTTAAGATTAGTCGCACTCTTTCACGTCACTTTCCAAACTTTTTGTTGCTTTATTATACTGTTTGACAGAACTAAAGTTTTTCCAGCCTTGACAAGATAATTGCTTCCATATCACAGCAGAATTGAAGAAAAAAAAATACACAACCTTGTATCTGACTGACAATGATAAATTGTCATCAGATGATATCACCTCACAAGTACACAGTACCAGTAGTTGCATATTTTTGGTGGGGGACAGCTCCTTTTTATGAAAAGTCCTGAGGGCATACGGTGCTTTTAAAATAAGTTACAGGTATAAATAGTGAATCCAAACCCACAGTGAACTCCACAAAAAATCATGTGGGTTTCAATAATAGATGGGGATAAGGCATGTCCTTAAAATGGATCCATGATTCAGTTTAGAGACTTAGTCTCCTTTATCCAAACCTCTCTGGTCCAGAAATCTGGCTGGAAATCTCATTAGAACAAATTATATTTAATTTGTTTCTCAGTGGCAGTTGAGTTGGAGTGTTTCCCAGCAGAAGGTGTCCTCAAGCTTCCAGATGATTCTAAAAAAACAATTTGCCTAGGGACAGGCCTGTCCCTCCCACAGCTCTAAGCTATGACACACCCCACAACACATGAGGTCTCTTTCAATAGAGAGCTCATTTCCTCCACATAATCACGCCGGACTGAGTGTTTCTAGACGTTTCTCCTTTATATTCCAAATAAAGCAAACATTTGCTGATTAGGAGCTGAGGGAAGACAGTTTTAAAAAAAGAGGATACAGCCATTAACTTTTCCAAGTTAATGACAACCCAAGAGGTCACTTATCATCAGGCAGAGTAGGCAGAGCAATGAATTGGGAACCAGAAGACTTGGTTCCGGTCCTAGCCTTGCCTACCACTGATCTGAGTCAGCTCCTGGGGGATCAGGCTCCTCCTCTGTAAAATGAGGGACTGGACTCAGTATCTCTGAAATTCTCTGCCAGACTAAAGATTCTAGGTTTCAACAAGATATATACTCTTTGTTCTTTGTTCCCACTGCTTCTTGCAGGAAATTCCATCCACCATAGGAAACAAAAGAAAGTCCGGTCCATCCCAGGCAGGTTCTTTTCACTGTACATCCAAAGCCAGTTACAACATAAGTAACGCATTGATGTTCACCAGAGGACAGTCCATAAACCAAGTACCACCCAGCCTACATCACATCATCATCCATCACAGATGTCCTAAGTGCCACCATCCACAGGCAGTGATGCTCCCACCCATCAGCCCTCTTGAAGCCTTGCATACCACAGCTGGATTCGCTTACACATCTGCCCCAGCCCACCTACCAGGATGGGGCATTGGCTGCAATCTACTGGAGCTATTATCAGAGAATAATTGACTGGATAAGATTCACCAGGCCCCAAAGACAGGCTGATGTAGTAAAGAAATAGCACATGTCACTTCATTAAGTAATTAAACTGGTGTTTTAGAAAGTCAACATTTTGTCTAAAAAAACACTGTTTACATTTGGTCAGATGCTTTTAAATGAAGAAAGGATTACTTCTAAACAATCGAGAGGTACAGGGAAGAATATTTAGGTGCTTATGAATCATGCTGGGATTTGACAGGGTTGGCCCCAAGACATGGCTTATCCATAGTAAATTTATACCAAAAGAAATTTTTGGTAGAGAAATAAGAGAAAGGAGATTATGGGGTTATTCAACATTTGTTTCACATTTATAAAAATAAAATCTTTCCCAGACTGTAGGTTCCTTGAGGGCAGCAACAGCATCCTTTGATTCACTCTGTTGTTCCTAGGGGACCATCAGAGCACCTGGCCCTAAACTAGCATCCAGTTTATTGTTGATAAATGAACAAGCATTCAGACTATAGGTTCTGCATTAGAGAATATGTATGCGAGTCTCACTCCTGTAGAGACTGGACAGAGACAGTGATGGAAGATTAGGCCTACTCAGGAATGGTCGCTAAAGAGATGCCTGCTATTACCAAATCTGCCAGGCCTTGGAGTTTTTATTACTGTTGGCTCCATTTCACTATGGAGCTTTCAGTTCCATTAAAGCAGTTTAGGAGAGGGGCGGCAGGGAGTGGGAAGACCTCAGGCAGCTGGCTTTCTTTAAAAGACTCAATGTAAGTGTCTATCTAAGGGGCTTTAGGGGCTAAGAAAGCCTCATCACCCGACACATGGTATTTGAGGTCAAAGCCAGTGTCGGGTGATCTTAAGGGAGGTGGGAGAGTATGACCGTGAAATTATCCCCCATTCAAAAATTCTCATTCTTTGTAGACTAATGTTCTTACAAATATGTTGTTTTCGTTTCACTTGCCTCATTTGCAGCATATTGTCCTTAGAAAAACAGGACTTAAAAAAAAAAGCCAAAACATTTTTTAGTTAAACCTGTTGCTAATCAGGCCCTTCCAGTGAAAAACAGGGCATAGAAAAGAGACAATCCCTGCCAATCCCAATCCAAATTCGAGTCACCTTCACAGCCAGTCTTCAGTACCACTAACATGCCAGGCCACTCACATGAGGGGTGAGGGTGGGGAACACTGGTGTTTCCATCATTACAGTGGTAGAACACCTGCTCTAGAACAGGCTTCTTGCTGTACACGATGCTGCTAAGTAAGCTCCCCCTTCAGTGCCATGCAGTTTTTAAAAGGTATCTCTGAATGAGTTGGTGTTAAATGGAATTTTAGAAATTAGAAGATTTTAGCTAATTACAGGTCAGCTGGAAAGTGTCTGAGGGGAGGGATTTCCTCCTTTTACTCAACAGTCTCACACCCTTCTACAAATTAGGCCCCAAATCCCTGAAGGGAGCTACAATTTCAGGTCTTCAGATCTCCACTTAATTTTTAAAATATTCATACACTTGCTTGCAGACTAATCGTACCTTCTAGGTCATCTCAGATCCTCCTAAGTCATCCCAGATCCTCACACATTTCTCCTTTCCACATGCTCTCATACTACCTTTAAATACCTTTTTTTTTTTTTTTTTTTTTTTTTTTGAGATAAAGTCTTGCTCTGCCACCCAGTCTGGAGTGCAGTGGTGTGATCTCAGCTTACTGCAACCTCCACCACCCAGGTTCAAGTGATTCTCCTCCTTGGCCTCCTGAGTAGCTGGGATTACAGGCACGCTCCACCATAGTCCGCTATTTTTTCTCTTTTTTAGTAGAGATGAGATTTCACTCTGTTGACCAGGCTGGTCTCAAACTCCTGACCTCAAATGATCTGCACACCTTGGCCTCCCAAAGTGCTAGGATTGCAGATGTGAGCCACCACACCCGACTAAATACAACATTTCTATTAGATTTACTTATGCACTTCTTTATTTCCCAATGAGAAAACCAGTTCTTGGTGGGAAAGGATTTGTCTTATTCATTATTTTGTCTTCTCTACCCAAGATGGCAAGCAAGTCTTTCTACTAGCAAGCTGACAATGTCATGTGACTCACAGATAAGGAAGAAATAAATTATTAAATTAAAAACAACATCTTCGGCCAGGCACGGTGGCTCATGCCTGTAATCCCAACACTTTGGGAGGCTGAGGCAGGCGGATCATGAGGTCAGGAGATCGAGACCATCCTGGCCAACACGGTGAAAACCTGTCTTTACTATAAAAATACAAAACTTAGCTGGGCCTGGTGGCACATGCCTGTAGTTCCAGCTACTCGGGAGGCTGAGGCAGGAGAATCATTTGAACCCAGAAGGCAGAGACTGCAGTGAGCAGAGATTGTACCACTGCACTCCAGACTGACAACAGAGCAAGACTCCGTCAAAAGAAAAAAATCTTTAATATATATAAAATCAGAATAGTTAAATAATTTATAATAAATCTGTGTTTCAGAATGTCATTAAGAAAACAATGTTTGAAAAGTGTAAATCAAGAGAACTTTCTCAAAGTGTGGCAAGTTGTGTTTTTAATAAGGAAGCTATAAAAGAATATGATTTTAGTAGTATAAAAGTTGAGATATATTCATAAATAAATATTTTGATAATCTGAAAAGAAAAAACATTGAGGATAATTGAAAAGACTTTCCAGAAGTTTAAATGTAAATCCTTACTTCGGTATATAAAACTGGGCTATTTTGTCCCTTGGACTAGAATTAATTATTAAAATGGATGTTTTTGTAAAAGGAGAAACGTAAATAGGCTGTTCCTATGGGGACAATATTCTTGGCATCATTTTGTTCTTTGTACATCTTATTGTTTTCAAAACACCAGAAATGGGATAAATAGCAAGGCAATGTCAAGTTTTGAAAGTGTTGCTATAGAAGCATCTATTCCAGAATTTCCAAAGTGAGTTCCATATGGCACCTGTTCTACAGGACATTATGTGTGTTGCTTAGAAAAAGCAGGTTCCATGCCAAATGAGTTTGGGTAATAATACTAAATCTCACTGACTCTAAAACAGAATTGATTTTAAGAAATACCATTATCAATTCCACAATTTGACCAAATAGGGAATCTAACATTCCCATAAAGCTAAGTTAACAAAGAGATACATCCTCAGTGTAAAAGAGAAATCTTCATGCAGAAAGGGACTGCAAGGAAACTAGCCTATGTCAACTTTGCACTAACTAAAGGGAGAGACAAAATCTCTCTTGAAAACATGAGCCACAAGCTGGTATTCACCAGAATTTGCAGTCTGAACTCAAAAAATCTTTGGAAAGAGAAAGATCTTAGGTTGGCAGCAGCACCCACAGGGAACTGGCACAAGTCACACAAATGCTCTCTGGTAAAAAGTGACTTCAATACAGATCAAGGGGTATTGTAATATACTTTTGACTGTAAAGACATATCCAAGTTTTAGAGATCTCAGATGTGAAAATACATATATATGCGTCTTGGAGTCAAATATATATAACAGTGTTTCTTTGTAGTTGGACTTGTCAGAGCCTTTAATAGACTAATGTGAACTGCAAATTTTTAAGCCTGAAGAGAGAAGATGGGAAGGTGAGAATGAGAGGAAATGGAATTTACTGGACAGAACTCCCAAATATTATTATTTAGAAAATAATGGAATTTACTGGACAGTAGAACTCCCAAATATTATTATTTAGAAAATATCAAATAAAGAGCTAATATAGACAAAGAGGTGGAAACAACCCAAATGTCCACAGACGGATACCTGGATAAACAAAATGTAGTTTATACATACAATGTAATGCAATTCAGCCTTAAAAAGAAGGGAAATACTGTCACATGCTACAACATGGATGAATCTTGAGGACATTATGCTAAGTGAAATAAGCGTGTCACAAAAAGACAAATACTGTATGATTTCATTTATATGAGGTATCTAAAGTAGTAAAACTCATTGAAAAAGCAAGTAGAACAGTGATTGCCAGGGACTCGGGGAAATGCAGAGTTGTTATTCAGGGGATATAAAGTTTCAGTTGCACAGGATGAAAAAGTTTTAGAGATCTGTTACACAACAATATGTACATACTTAGCATTACTGAACTCTACACTTAAAAATAGTTAACTTGGTACATTTTATATTATGTGTTTTTTTTTTACCATAATTAAGCTAATATACACCATGATTGTAAAACCTACTTCATATGGTTATTGTAACTATTGAGCTAATGCAGGTAAAACATTTAGACAATGCCTCAAACATAGTAACTATTATTTAAATGTTAGCTATAACTCGTTTTTATCCCTACTTGTTAGCGTCAGCAGTATCATGATTCTACAAAGAAGCTGACCCCACTGCAATGATGCCACTACATGGGTCCTGTCACTGATTTGCTGTCCTTTCCTCTCCAACAGGTAATAAGCAATTACTACTCATCATCCTCCTGGAAAGCCTATCTCCTTCTCTGACAAGTCTGGAAATAAAACTTTAAACCTTCCACAACATGAATAGCTAATACAAGTTGTGAGATCACACTTTGCCATGCCCATCAAGAGCACACTTCTTAGATATTCACTCCCATACTCAGGACATAAGGTCCATGAGGCACCATGGCCTGACACATAGCAAAGTCTTAGTGAATATTTGTTAAATGAAGGAAATCCTTAGTGGGACCAAAGGACCCTTTCCAGTATAAGTTTGGGGTCATCCTAGATGATGACCCCAATTTGAAAAGGTCATCCTAGAAATTGGGACAAAGTAGATAGTAGTGCAGGACACCTGCTCAGAGGCCCAATTATTTTTATATGGTGATTGTTGCTCTGCCTAAAAAAAAAATGTATCCTGCCCTATTTAAATCAGCCAAGAACCAGCCAAGAGACCTGGAAAATGTACTCTATGTCTTTCCTAGAATGAAAGGATGTATAAATAAGAAACGTATCACCTGTATCCCAGTTAACTATTTTATTATATTAACACAACTGAGAAAAACAGCATTCTACATTCTGAAATCAGTTCCATAACCACATTTAGATCTTAAGACCCTGAACCCCTTTGTCACGATGATAGTAAGCCAAACACATTTTACACAGACCAGATCCAGAGCCTACAGATATGGCCCCTGGGGTGGCTAAAATGGCAACTGTGTGAATGACTGTGGGCACACTGGAATGGCTCTCTTTGCTGCACCTGTCTCAAGCACGGGAAAGGGTTATAGTAACACCACACAACATGAAATGACTAGAAGGCCTTTTATATGGCAAGTAACATTCACGATTTTATTACAGATGTATTTATGAGTTAGATGTACTTCTTTTCCTCAAGGAGCTAACGGTTAAGCTAGGTAAGATGATAACAGACTGGCTAAGCTAGGGAAAGAAATCCTGTACCCTGAACAGACATCCCGTTTCCACCTGACCCTGTCTTTGTGCAGGTATAATATGCTTCAGGGACAGAGGCCTGGCAAGAGGGCCGAAAGGATATTAAGTCCTCTGGAAACATGCAATTGGGGGAGATCAGCTGTTTGCTTAACTGGCCCCTCTGCTTTAGAAAAGATGAATAGGGTCCAATGTTGTTAACAAAACAAAAAGTCAGCAGATTGGACTTTACTCTGGTCTGGGTTCAAGGAAGCATAAGTTGGGATATTCTCCTAGGTTTTCTAGTTCAGTGGATCTCAAAGTACAGTTCTAAGGGCTAGAGCCCAGCGGACAATGTAAAACAAAAACAAAAAACAAAAGGGAAAGAAAGGGACACAGAAAAGAAACATGCTAAGTTAAATGAAACATTTCAGAAACCTAATCACAGACAGGTGGTGTGCCTTACAGCTGGGTTCAACCATCAGCTACTCATGTCTTTGGAGCAATTATTGTTCTCCCTTGCTGTTCTCTTTTAAAATGTAAATACTGGTGAAAGAATAAATATTCTAGTTGCTTCATCTGGCTCTGACCAGTTTTATCAGATCCCAGAAAATAACTTAAATGTAGAGGTTAGAAGTCATTGAACATTAGTTTCAACTTCACAGTTTTAACAGACAACTTAGCAGAACAGTTGCCCATTCAGGCTTAGTGTGTCTGCAAATACAAATAATTGACTACTCTTCTGTGTTCTAAGAGATTTAAATGAGGGTTTGTCCCTTCATAGTCTTGAGAATATTCAGCCTTAAGCCTTTGGAATATGAAAATTAAATCTCTTAGAAATACCCCTTAGCAGATGGTCTTGCTTTGTTCTTACATGGAAGGAAAATCAACAGACTAGGAAGGCACAGGCCACATTCCCATGCTTGTCTTTGTTGGACAAATGAGGAATTATGAGTATGTAAACATCCCCAGCCCCATAACTACTCTGAAGTAGCACTAAGATCACTTCTATTTCTGAATAGCTAAAATCAAGATTCTGCTGTACTTCAACTGTCAAGAGATTAACAACAAAAAAGGCAAAAATAGCAACATAATCTACTCTCAGCTTGGGGCATGTTATCCTAAAAAGAGAAAATTAGGAATGCGAACAGGTGTGCCTCACTTTAAGAAATCTCAACTTCCCAGAAAAAGGGGAAAATGTTGAAAACATATTTTCACTGTATAAAGGATTCACTAATCTCCCTTGGCACATTTAAGAGAACAGAAGATGCGAAGATTTCATTTATACTCAGTCTTTTTGGAATAAAATTATTTTTTTAAAATTACCTTCATGCATATCATTGATTAAACCCAAAGAAGGGAAGAACAATTGAACAAATCTGAGAGTTATGGTTACCATTTCATTCTCAAGGACAATCTTTTTCTTATATTGTTGTTCAAAATCTCAATGTCATATCTACATTTAAGTTTTTGTTAAAAATTTTTTTTATTTACAAGTATATTTAAATGATATATACATTACATTTCACAGTTGATTGACTGGGTCAAAACTTTTCTAATATTGAAGATGTGGGGTTAAATAAATGTCCTTTAAAATGGATATGAAGATAAAAATAAAATCCTAATTTATAAATTTGCTAATTTTTCTTTATTGCTACAGCATTATCTATATATCAACTTTTAGCTGATGAACTGCTGTCTAAACAGCTTTGAAGTCAGAGTACCAATTACTTCTCCCTGATATAAAATAAAATACATTTACCCTCAGTCCAGATGCATTCATGTATTGGATAAGAAACCATCTCCCTAGTAAAGATACCTCAACATTTCTTATTAGTGATTTACAGATTTCTGTTCTAAATTAAAACTCTATAACAAACTTACCTGTCATCATACCAAAAACATTTCAACAAAAACTAACATATGCATGGAAGGAGTACTCACTGGTTGACTACCTAAACAAGAAAATAAATAAAATTCTAGCTGGATATATATTCTTCTTGGGTTCAAAGCTCAAGTCAACTATCAATTATATAATTTTAATACTGTCACTTGAATCAGCCATTAAAAAATGCTCTCAATTTATTAGTAAAGAGCTATGAAGAAGAGTCATTTGTAATCCAGAGGATCATAGAAAAAAAAAAAAATAGAAACATGCTTTTTACCAACCTGGGCTGAGAAACCACAGAAGAAACCAAACCAGAAATGCACAAGTGTAAATGCAAAATTCTTATAGAAGAAATAGCATAAGAATTTGCACATTCGGAAATAAGACCACCTTCCATGAACAAGCAGAAGCCTTTGGAGATATCTAAACTGTGCAAATGAATAGTCGCTGGCTAAGACTGCTTGCAATCCTTCCTGGCCGCTGATGCCAACACCAATGTGAGCACCTACAAACGAAAGAGAAACACTGTTACTCCCAAAACAAAGCCACTATCTCTTTCAGAAACTTGTCATTCCTCTTTTATTTATGGAAAACTTACAGGCATTGCAATTATAATTATTCACATATATTATCTCACGAAACACTCATGACAGGTATTTATCCTAGTTTTACAAAAGAGAAAGTCAGGCTCAGAAAAGTTCAGCGACATACACAAGGTTTTACAATTTGGAAGTGGCAAAGATGTGGTTAAAGTCACGTTACAAATGTGGGTCTGGTATTCTTTCCTCTACACCGTAGCTATTTACTTCCTCAAATAGTATAAGGTGAATGATGTCCTTTTCTAGCCTAAAAATACACAAATGGTTTATTTAAAGACAAAGAAATTTTGTTATAAATGCTAATAATGGTGGTAGCATTGGACTCAGAAGTATCATTCATTTTAGAATCACTGGCAAAACTGAATTTTAATGCAATCTAATGATTATATATTGCCAAATGCTGAAACCGCATCCTCTTACTTTTAATCATGCTGACATCATTGGCTCCATCACCAATGGCCAAAGTAACAGCATTTCTGTACTTCTTCACCAGCTCTACCACTTGGGCTTTCTGGAGTGGAGTGACTCTGCAGCAAACCACAGTCTTACACATGCAAGCAAGTTCTAGGAGATCATTCTTGACATCACTTTCTAGGGCATGAGCCTGTGTGATTAAAAAAAAAAATCAAAAAAGAACAGGAAACTATAAATGAGAATTGAGAAACAAGACATTAAGAGGAAACAAGACAAATGTCTTGTTTCTCAACTAATTTGTTTGCTAAACTGTTTCGTTCACTTCAAAAAGTCATTGTTGATTCAGGATCACACAGACTACAAAAACTAAAGAAATGAGTATTGAACCCTACTAAGTGAATTTTAAAATACTACTAAGGAATGTTAAAAATAAAAGGAACTGTATTTTATATGTCCCCCTTGATATCATGCTGCACTGGAGAGAGAGAGTTAAATGCTGGAAAAGTTCTAGAAACCACTGAAATTGATGAAAACAAAAGAGAGAACCTATCTACCAGCTCACCAAGTTTAGCGTGAACTACAAATGATGATGATTTGTTTATTCTATGTGATGGGCTTTTTGTTTCTTTGCATTGTTGTTTTGCATATTTAGTTTGTTGTTGTGATTGTTAATGTGCAGGCAAGATGAAAAGCTGAGTCACTATGAAGAACATAGTGACTGAAACCCAGAGAGGCCTGTGAAAAGGGGGGCATGCAAGCCACGTCACAGAGAGGGTTCCTCCACCAGTTCCACTCTCGCTCCTATCCAAATGCATGAGATCCTTTAGATATGCCAAGACATTACTAAAAAAGATAGCACAATCCCTTCTAATTACCTGTGCAATTTTTTTTCCTACAAAAAGTTTTACTGTTAAATTCTTTAATAAACACATTACGAGGAAACAGAAATCCACTTAAACTTTGAGTCATCAATATCTTTGAGTAATCTTTAGCAAGACATTCATAGCCCATCACAATCTGGCCTCTGCATTCCTTTTATCTTTTGCCACCACTTTTAAGTCTATACTTTTTCCCATCATGCCAAATTGCTCGTTTCTCATGATTGAATAGGTTCTTTCTTGCCTCTGTGCCTTTGGACTTGCTGTTACTTCTACTTAAAAATATTGCTTTCTCAGGAAGTTTTCCCTGATTCTCCCACAAGAAAGTAAATTTGTCTCCCTCTGTGCTCTCAAAGCATTGTGTTCATTCCTCTTCGTATTTGTAACGCTACTGTGTGATTATCTTACCCACTAGACAGCAATCCCTAAAACAAGGACCATGTTATATTTACAACCTTATCCTCAGACTTTAGAACTGTGACCTAGGCATGCATAATAAAAAGGCTAATGGATGAATGTCTGGATGGGTAAATGAATATAAAAACATAACTCAGTACAGAAAACTCTTATGTTCAAACCTATAATTCCTAGGTGAAATTGTGAGTTGACATTTTCCAATATTATGACTCTTTCTGAAAGAAAAAACAGGTAACTGTGTGTCTTCCCTAGAATGGCCTCTTTTTCTCACTTTTCATTTCTTTTTATTATCAGCAAGTGAAAAAACATGCTAAGACACTGAGGGGAAAAAAAGCCCAATTACATTCTGCAAAGCATCAGGATTGGAGCAGATTAGAATCATGATGGAAAAAAAAAAACTTTCTGACTGTACTAACAAAACCATGGTCAAGTCTCCTTAAATTAAAAATGAAATTTCATGGTTTCATCAGTTTCAGACTTTGAAGCTGACAGGGTTCTTGGAGAGCATCTACCTTACCTCCTTCTTTCAATGCACTTAGAGACAGAGAGAGGTATAAATTATCATTTGAGTAATCTAATGCCACCACACACTGGATTCTTTGAGCCCGAGAAAAAGTCAAAGTGTAACTCATAAGATCCCCTTTTCATACTGTGGTTCCTGGGCAATTCAGCTTGGGGGCCACCAGCTCTAAGACTCAGCTGAGAGTCATAATTTTCAGTTACTGTTCATCTGTGCAAGAAGAAGTCTGTGTCATCTGGACAAACTTTCAACTGAGTTTGGCCTGCAACTGAGTTCTGTAACTTTCCATGGTGTAGAAGGCAACACATCATTAGGTCTGGTATCCAGCTGGATAATGCTCTAAGCACTAAGAGCTAACAGATAGCTGATCACAAGGGAGAAAACACAGTATCCTCATATCCAACTTCTTTTGTCCTCTAAGAAACTGTCTACAAGAAGATACATTTATTTTCCAAATTCAAAATTGAAAAATGATCATGAAAGCCAGAGAAAGATATGAGATTAATTCTTTGTGCATATAAATTATAATCGCACTGGAGTGTAATTAGAACTTTTGTATTTTAAATTAGAAACTCAGAAGAGTATTTTCATGTTTGTTCAAGATTTCAAATCTGAACTACATTAAAAGTACAATGCAAGTTCATTTTATTACGACAAGAACCAGATTTCCTAATCAAAGCAACTTGTTTGGCATTGCTGTAAAATGCTGCTATTTAGAAAAACCACTAGAGGTATATTAATGACAATAATTTGGTACAGTAATTATATAAAGGTCAGGTTGTTCTCCACAAATCACAAACATTAGTAAGAGCAATAATTATAATACATCCACCCAGTTGCATTATTTTAATTAAGTAACAGTGAACAGTAACATTCCCCTCTAGAAAGGCGCTTAAATAATACTGCTAAGTGGTCTACAGTCATTTAGACAAGATTGATACTCTGTAAATTTAGCATTTCTTTGGAGCCTCCCCTACACTCTGGTGGTCCAAACAATAATGTATGAGATACATATTTGAGGCTTCCTTTCCCTTTGCAAACAGGAAATCATTGCATATGCCCTGTTTCTAGTAGTGACATTTGTCTGGAAAAGACAAAGCAGGTCTCATTATGATAGCACAAAAGAGATGATTATTGTGGTGAAGAAAAAGAAAGGACAAAAACCCTAGGCAAACTCACCAAACTGTGGCCATTTATGATTAAGGCATAATCTCCTGTTATGGTTTCTTCCACAACAGAATCCAACTCCAGCTGCTGCTTTTCTTCACGAACTACATGGCCATTGGAAAAATTGCTGTTTTGTCCAAACAAATTTTCTTTTGCCTTCCTTAAAGGAGATGGTGAAAAGCAAAACATAACAAAGCATACAGAGCATATCTATTAACTCTAACAAGAAACTCGCCTAGAGGTAAATTTATTTCATCACTATTCAGACAGAATATGGCATAAGACCCAGTTTCGGTAAGCAAGCTGGATAATTCTTTGTGATGGGAATACCATAGCAAATTTCCAAATTTCAGGATGTAGGAGAGTAAACATAATGAAAACACAATCATCTTAAATGTTTCAAATTACATAAAAGCTAAATCACCATCTTGAGCTGCGTTTGAACTAGGGGATCTTGATAGATTTGGTACTAAAGATTGTCTGAGCTTCAAGGACTTCAGAACCACTATCTGGCATGTAATACTGTTAAATAATGGAAAGCACAAGACTAAATATAATTGATGAAAACTTCTAGGAATTCCAGGGCATCTATATATAAAACAAATTCATAAATTTGAGGTACAGTGTATTATGATCCAGTTTAAAATAATGGTCCCTGAGAAACATGTTTTTTAAAAAATTTTGACAAGAAAAAAAATGATGGTACTTACTGAATTGGCATAGCCATTATAATAGAACACTTTCAGCAAAAATTATCTCATTAGCCTAAAAAATAGAACAAATCTTCTGGGAAAAAAACTAAACATCAAAGTATAGAGGGTTGTTCCAAATGGAAACTCCCTCCAAATGCTCTAAATCTAATTAGCAGTAGCTATAAAGCAATCCTGCCCACATTCCATGCATCTCTGCCATCTAAAAGGAAGACTGTATGATTATATAGCACCCTCAGAAGTGGCATTCTACTGTTCTCTCCAAAATGGAAAGATGATGCCTTTAAAGGAAGGGAAATTTCCTCTCCAAGGACACTTGAGTGCAGGCTTTGAAGTAACATACAGCAAGCTGACATACCCACAGAAGCTTCAACAACAACCAGAGAACTATCAAGCATGGGTCAAAATTGGCATTTACAAAATGAGTACTCAGGAGAACATGTGGAGTGAGAGAAGACCAGAAAGCGAATACTATGGCAAAACGAAATGGCTCTTTCTGTGTAGAAAATATTTATTAAAATGGTTTTATACTGAGGCTCCTCTGAAAGAAGAGAATGTCCACTTACCAAAACAATTTTAGCCCTCAGCTGTCTAGTTATTTGAAAATGTAAAACCAATTATTTACACACTAAGTTTAAAAACAAAAACAAAACAAAAAAAATACATTAACTTCTAGCTCAATAACTCCTTCTGCTGTACAGGACCAAAATCACATCTGCATTTAGGAACCCAAAGGTCACATGGTTCCAAGAATGATATCATACATTTAACAATCAGTTTTCAGAATCAAAGAAAAAGATTTATAAAGTCAGAGCGCTACGTGTGAAATTTAGGGAGTTACAAAGGGGAGAGGGAGGTAGAACAGACATGAAAAATCATTGTTTTAAGTGAGAGGATCAGACTTTCCCATCAGATAACTATGTCAGGGAATCCTCCCCACAGTCATGAAAATTTACAGTGCCAAATAATAAAGAAAGCAAGGGAGAAAAGTTCCTTGGAAATGAACATTTCTCTGACAATGTTACAGAGCTCATAAATTGGGTCTTCAGAAAGCACCACAGGGAAAACATCTCCCGAGTATTTCTTTTGAGTACAGTTCTCACTCGCTATATAAATGACTCAATCTCTGTTTTCCCCTCAGAGAGTGAAAACATTCCAAAGAAGGGTGAAGTTCATCAAAGTATTGGCCGAAATTCTATTTACTTAGGATTTTTCCCCCTTAAACTGTCTTCCTAACATCTCACATGAACCCTTTTCCAGGCAGAAAAGGGACAGTTTTTCTGGCTCTGCTGAAACTGTCACTGCACTTTCTCTGCACAGGCCAATGTCTCTTGGCCAGATTTGCCTTTCATATTTTTAGACCTTTGCCCATGCTCTACAGCTGTCATTTCTTTTTCTTCCTAGACCTTAGCTCTTCAAACACCAGCTGGTTCTCACAAAAACAATTTATTAGGAAGGGAAAAAGCTACACACAACTTCCTTCAATGTCTATGAGCTATACATTTTTGCAAGCATAACACACAATGCTTAACCACAGAATACAAATAACAAATGCTAAAACAAAAGAGTGCCTGTTTTTTCCAAGCTGGGTAATGAAGGGCAGTTTATTACAATTCTTGGCATGCAGAATTGCTTTAAGAGTTGAGGCAACTGTGGCATTCACAGCCCATGCCACCAAAAGCACAGCAAAACACAGTTAGGCCCATACTGGCCTGCATATAACCTATAAAGAAGAAAAGAGGATGGTCAGAAAAAAGAGTTGTTTAGTAAGTCTTCTTAAGGCACTCTATATTGAAATGCTGAATTGATCTGTTGGGGCTGGGCACAGAGGCTCACACCTGTAATCCTAGTACTTTGGGAGGTCGAGGCAGGCAGATCACCTGAGGTCGGGAGTTCGAGACCAACCTGACCAACATGGAGAAATCCTGTCTCTACTAAAAATGCAAAATTAGCTGGGCATGGTGGTGCATGCCTGTAATCCCAGCTACTCAGGAGGCTGAGGCAGGAGAATTGATTGAACTTCGGAGGCAGATGTTGTGGTGAGCCGAGATAGTGCCATTGCACTCCAGCCTGGGCAACAAGAACAAAACTCCATCTTAAATAAAAAAAAATTGATCTATTGAGAAATTGACTGAAACCATGACACACTGTTTAAAAGAAGAAAATCTGGACTTTGATACAAAATCTAGAGCTTTGAGCTTGAAACCTGGAAACCTGGGTTCAGATACAAGGACCGCCTCTGACATCTCATGCTTCCACACTTGAGTTATCTGACCTCTAGCCACTTGATGAGCTAGTGACAGACCCAGAGCTAGAATCAAGGTCCTTGCATTTATAGTTCTTAGTGTACTGCACCAAGCTGTTTTACGCATAGAGTCAGCCACAGACTGCCTCTAGGCTGGACTAAGACATAGTGCTAGAGGGACAGTTAAGGGACAGCACTACTCTGCCAACAGTAGAGAAAGCGAGAAAGTACAAGAAAGTTTGATTTGAATTCCCAGTTCCATTCCTTACTACCTTATCTGAGAGACCTTTAAGATGTTCAACCACTGAACCTGTTTCATTATTAGAGATCAGGGGAATGGGACCAGCCAATCAATTTGGTTTGTGCCCCAACCAGTCAAAATAGGTAATGAAAACTTGCGCTGCTACACTAGTGTGTGCCAGAAGATCTACAAGTCTACCTAAGTATGTGCTCTAAAATTTTACGATTCATGAGAGAAATTTAATCTACTAAAACATTTTGCCTGGGTGACTAGGGGTTAGGAATTAGGACCAAGACACATTTTATTTGGCTTGCACAGTGTCTTAAAGAATCTCTATGGCTTTATGGCCAACATGATGTTCCCACTCACAAAAGGCCCCATCACTCCCTGATGTATAATAGATAGTCCAGATCACCTGATTAATGCTATATGCCTGGTCCTGAAGCCATTTGCATTTGAGAACCCTGCACATTCAAACAAATACTTTTCCAAGTAGATGATCCAAAGTAGATGTTCAAAAAATACCAATGCATATTTTGTTGATTAAAGAAGAAATATCAATTCCTAGGTATACCACTGGGATACTTCTCAGAAGCGGTGGAGTCACTTTATGATTTAGTTAGAGAACATAAATTTTTCTAATAACAAAACATGTGATTAATGCTACAAAAATGAAATATGGAATGAGTTTTCCTCTCAAATAAAACACAATTAAATTCTCAGTCCGTTTGCCTTTTGGCAGAAGACACCTGTATTGGTAAAATGTATTCAATGTAGTAATTTTCTGAGAAACCAAAGTAGGGTTTAACTGCAGCTTTCTAGGCATGCCTTTAATACTAAGGCAGCTAGAGCAGCAAAATTAACCCAGGACTCAAAGTCTCCAAAATGGTTTCATGACACTAAACTTGAAATAAGCCTTATGTTTGATATGTATGAAAATTATATATCCGTGTTTATGAAATAACCTAAGCACATTTGACAAGTTTAAATATAAGCATTTTGGTCATTTCCTTTCAATAGCTACTATCATTCATATCCTGTTCTTTGGTTACACTTTTTTTAAATGAACTCCCACTGAACTCAAAAGCACAACATAAGAAAATGAAATGGTGCAAATTTATGATTTCAATATTTCATCCCAAAGCTGTGGGTTTAGATATAGGGAGCTGAGATTAGGAGTACAGAGAGCAACTTGGAGCAATAGCTTTTCTTGGATGTCATTTTTCCCCCAGTCCTAACATTAAGAAAAAGCGCATTATAAATGTATTGATTCCTCTTATATAGAATGCTCTATCATACATTGCCTATCTGTCTTATACCGTAAGAATGGAATTACCTACAAGTCTGAGTGGAAATAACATTATTTTACAGTCAGCTGAGCAAGGTGACCTCAAGGCGACCTCAAGGCTCCTGAAATATTGAGTCTAGCTGGTAATTCTTTAATTTTTTTTCTCTGAATATTTTTTCTTCTCATTAAAAAACACAACTTTTTAGCTTTTTCTAACTGTAAAAGCATTACACAAACATTATTACAACATCAGATAATACAAAGAGCCATAAAGAAGAAAGTAAACATGATCCATAATTCTATCACCCAGAGAGAGCCACTGTTTATATCCTCCAGATCTTGGTAGGTAGGAGCTAAGGCGGTGTGTAGATATACAGTGTTTTATACATATATGTACCTACGTATACATACTTATACTTTTTTGCAAAAAGAGAGATCATACTATGTGTGATTTTTTGTAATCTCATTTTTCACTTAACAAAAATATCATGGACATTTTCCAGTGTCAAGAAATAGAAAATCACTTTGAATGACTGAAGAGTATTCCACTGCATGTATTTATCAAAGCATTTAACAAAATCCTTTATGGCTAGTTATTTGAACTATTTCTCATCTCTATTATCATAAATTGATACAGCAATAAATATTCCTTTTTATACAAATTAATACATTTGTTCACTCATTTTCTTGAGGGAAATTTCTAGAAGAATCATTGTGTAAAAAGTATGTATATGTGTAATTTTGAAATATATTACTAGTTTGTCCTCTAGGGCGTTTCTATCAATTTACACTCTCAACAGGATACAAGTAGTTCACATTTCTCCATATTCTTTATAATGACAGTTATGTCATCTAGTTGGTCAACAAAATGAAGTTGGATAAAATCTTGAGATATTAACTTAATCTCTCCTTCTCCCACTACCACTAGGACCACAGGTGACCTTCTCTATTTAACTAGAAATATGCTTTGCCTCAGGAGGATGTTCAAAGCCAAATATAGAAGGAGAAAAACAGAACTAAACTTTTGCTTTTTGAACACCAAAATAGGTTTTTGAAACTCACAGCAGCATCATTAGTCTGAATTCCAGCAATCTGGAATTTCACTAATTGGGCTTTTGGAAAAAGAAGGGGGAGGATTTCTTTAAGTCTCAAAAGAATAATCCTCAAGTGAATCAAGGGATAAAATGATGTCAAAAGGAGCAGAGAAGAAAGAAGTTACTTTTCTTCATTTCCCATCCCAGCCTAGGGAAAGGGGACTTTGAAGAGGAGTTTAGATACTTGATAAGTGATGGCTAAAAGAAGCCTGGGTGCTGACCCATACCTGGATTGGTGTGGATGAAGGAACCATGTGGCTAATGGAATCCTCAGATAAATTTGAGGGAATCAGCAGAGTAAAGGTATTTTAGAAACTGAAGTGGCCATATAAGAACACATATAAGTCATCTTGGGCACAGAGAAGTGAGGAAGAGCAGCCACACTTTCCGTGGTTCCCCAGAAGAGTGTGGAAGTCAGCCAAGAGGGAAAGCCAACAACAATCCTAAGAGTGCAGAGACTAGACAGGGATGCAGGCAAACACAGACGTGGGAAATGCTGGATGCTAGCAGGGTAGATACTGATGAACAGTGACAGGTGAGGCAATTGTGCATCCCAGACTTGAACTAAATTTAACTGAAAATGCCTACTTTAATTGCTCTGTCATCAGGCAGAAAGAGGTTCAAGTTCAGTTTTAGAAAATTTAATGAGTTTCCATTCTTGTATGCCTGAGCATACTCTGGGCTGTGAAAGTCAGACAACCTAGCAATGACAAAGTCTCCTACTACGTCTTTTCACATCCAATCAAATTACAAGACCTATTCATTCTACCTCCAAAAAGATGTCTATTTTATTCGACCCTTTGCTTCCCCACTACTCTACTCCCGCTGCCCTTACTGGGGAAATAGTTACAAAAGTAGTTCTTGATGGTGGAAAGATTGGGATCAGCGGCTGAAAGAATGAAGGAAGGGAGAAAGGAGGAAGTACATAGGGAATGAGGAAGGCAAGAAAGATGCATGTGGAACAGTCATAAAGCTTTAAGTTCTTATCTAATCCCCCAAATAAAATAAGCTATAGGGTAGATATTTGTATACCTACTTTACAAATGAAGAAACCAAGCAGAGAGAGGTTATTTACATATCAAACGTTTCCCACTCACCCTAAGTGTGAAGCCCAGACTCCAATTCGAATCCAGCTGACATGAAGCTCACACTCTTTCTCTGACATTTGCTATTTCCCCTGGAAATTTCTTTCCTTTTCTTTTCTTTTTTTTTGAGACGGAGTTTTGCTCTTGTTGCCCAGGCTGGAGTGCAATGGCACAATCTTGGCTCACAGCAACCTCCACTTCCCGGGTTTAAGCAATTCTCCTGCCTCAGCCTCCCAAGTAGCTGGGATTACAGGCATGTGCCACCACACCTGGCTAATTTTTGTATTTTTTTTTAATAGAGATGGGGTTTCTCCATGTTGGTCAGGCTGGTCTTGAACTCCTGACCTTAGGTGATCCACCCACCTCAGCCTCCCCAAGTGCTGTGATTACAGGCGTGAGCTAGGAAATTTCTTCTGACTCTACTTGCTAATCTGGTGTGTGACTCAAGTGAAGCAGTGAGATGCCTTAACAACTATATTTTTTAGATTAATTATTAAAGGGAGTAAGAATACATCTAAGGTATGTTTAGGGAAACACATGGCAACTGTACAGGCTCTGGGGCCAAGCTGCCTAGATTCACATCCCACCTGAACCACGGACTACTTTGGGCAAGTTACTTACCCTCTATATATTTCAACTTCCTAATCTGTCCAACAGGGAAAATAGTAATGCCTACAATTGAGTTTCTTAAGAACAAAATGAGATAATACATGTATACTGCCTAAAATACTGTTCCGGTCACTGTCTCAAAACACTTAGCAATAGGCTTGTTAAAATCTAGATCTGTTTGCATCTATCTTCCTTCAACAAGAGTTAAACTCTGAATGAGAGCGGAGGTGCTTCAAGATGTACGACTAAAGGCATCTGGCAGTTTCCTCCTCCACAAAGAAGCACCAAGATAGAGAGTAGATAATCATACTTCAAATATGTAATCTAAGAGAGAACACGGGGATTCAAGAGAGAAGTGACAGGAAACACCTAAAAGAAAGAAGGAGACAGAAACAAGGCATCCTGCCTGGCTGGGACTGGCTGGGAGCCCAGAGGGGCTCTCCAATGTAGGGAAAGTATAAGTGAGGGATGCCCAGTGGTCCACAGTCCCACCAAAGACTCCATTCCTAGCCATGGGAGAGCCTCTCAACCCTTTCAGACCCTGAAATTAACATAGGGAACTGCCCGAAGACTAGGCAGTGCCATTGCTCCAGAGAAAGAGCTCACACTAGGTCCCACATACCACTCCAAGTCCTAAGTAGCTACAGCAAAGTGTCATTTTAAGAGCCCAGCCCCACCAGAATGCCTCCTGCTTGGGGGCCCAACAGCACCCACCTTTCCACATTCCTGGAGCTCCACTGACATTCCCTACTGCAGCCACCACCACTGCCACCATGGCCAAAGTACAAGACACTGACAGCAACCCAATCACCCTTCCAGCAGCAGAGCTTCCTCACATTTCCACATCCCCTAACAACAGGCTACCCCACACATAGCTGCCACCTACAGCCAAAGCACACACTTCCCAACCACCTGCCTAAGGCTGTTACTACTAAAAGCAATCCCATTCTCCCCAGCAGCCAGCAGGACCATAGTGCAGCTGCTGCCACCCCAACTTGAGCATTCCACCAGAGGCCTTGGCATAACCCTGTGCCTGCCCACCACAGCCAGCACCCATACATACCACTGGATGGCAGGGAGAAGGGGAACATACAGACAGGTATGTCCAGCCTGGCTTTGACCACCCCCCATACCCCTCACCCAGTGCTTAAGTATACCACCTAGGGGTCTGTGGATCACCCTGCTCCATCCACCATCCACCACCATGGCTCCATCCACCATCGTGAGCACTCTTCCCAGAGACTGGAAGACAGGCTAACCCAGTCTGCCACTACCACCACAGCTGACACCCACCTGCACTTACCACCTGTGGACCAGCTTGCACAGCCTGTCACAGCCACTGCCAACCCCAGCATAGGCCATTTAGGAGCCAGAGAGTTGTCCAACCACTGCTAATGACATTGCCTATGCCATGCCTGCAGCCCAGGGGCCCAAGGTCCAGCCCATTGCTTCTACTGCTGGCACCTGAGCAAGCCTCCTAGTAGCCCAAGAATCAGCTAACCAGGACCCACTAACACCAGTGCCAATATTCTATCCCTGGACCCAAAGGCAGGCAGGCTCAGCCTGCTACTGCCCCCACTGAAGCCCAAGGCCTGTCCCACATGCTATCTCCATGCCCAATAAAACTTCACCACAGCCTCCATTAATAACCACACCCTCAGCAACCGAGGAAGTCACAGACACCACTGGTTTTGTTTACCAAAACAAACAAAAAAAGCCAAACAAATTACATAGAGACTACTACTGCACACATCCAGAACCAAAGCCAAAGTGCGCTACCCAATAAATAACATAGATACATATTCAGAAAGTCCTCTCCTATGAAAATAAATCCAAAAAATTTGAAGAAGCTACTGTTACACCAGATGTACAGATAGCAATGTAAGGACACAAGAAACATGAAAAAGCAAGGATATATAGCTCCAAAGGAACACAATAATTCTCCAGTTACAGATTCCAATGAATAGGAAATTTATAAAATTCCCATAAAAATAATTCAAAATAATGATATTAAAGAAGTTTAGTGAGATGCAAGAGAACAAAGATAAAGAATACAAAGAAATAAGAAAAGTAATTCAGGATATGATTTAAAAATTTACCAAAGAGGTAGATATAATAATGAAGAACCAAACAGAAATCCTGCAACTAAAGAATTCATTGAATGAAATAAAAATAGATATATTTGAAAGCTTCAACAATAGACTAAATCAAGCAGAAGAAAGAATTTCAGAACTTGAAGACAGGTCTTTTGAAATAACCCAGTCAAACAAAAGTGAAGCAAAACAATTAGGAAGAAGAGACAAAGCCTACATGACATGTGAGACAACATAAAGCAACCATATATCTGAATTATCAGCATTCCCAAAGGTAAAGAGAGAACAAAAGCATTCAAAAAACTATTGATGAAATAATAGATAAAAACTTTACAACTCTAGTAAGAGATTTAGACATTGAGATACAGGAGGCCCAGCAATCCCCAAACAGATACAATGCTAAAAGGTCTTCTCTGTGGTACATTATAGTCAAACTGTCTAAAGTCAATGACCACGAGAAAATTTTAAAAATAGCAAGAGAAAAGCATCTAGTCACCTATAAAGGAGTCTCCATCAGACTTACAGCAGATTTATCATTAAAAACCTTACAGGCCATAAGAGAATAGAATAATATATTCAAAGTGCTGAAAGACAGTATCTGGAAGTCAAGAAATAACTATACCCAGCAAACTTATCCTTTTTGGAGAAATAAAGTTATTTCTAAATAAAGTTACTTTATTGTAGACAAAGTTAAGCTCTTTGGAGAAATAAAGTCTTTCCCAGACAAACAAAAACTAAGGAAATTCAACACTACTAGAAAAGCCCTACAAGAAATCATTGAGGGAATCCTAAACCTGGAAGCAAAAGGGCAATATCTACCATTATGAACGACACATAAAAGTGTAAAACTCACTGGTAAAGCAAACATGCAAATGAGGGAGAGAAAGGACTCAAAGTCTGAAACAAAAATATAAAATAAAAAGAAGATATATACAACATCCAGAAAACAATTAACAATATGACAGGACCAAAACCTCACATATCAACAGTAATGGAATACTAATATCAATGGAAATGAATTAAATTTTCCACTTGAAAAGTACAGAATGGCTGAATAGGTTTTTAAAAAAATGTAATCCATCTATATACTGCTTACAAGAAACTTCTTAACCTGTAAAGACACATAGAGACTCAAAGTAAAGGTATAGGAGAAGATATTCCTCACAAACAGAAATCAAAGGCAAGCAGGAGTAGCTATACTTAGAAAGAATACATTTTAAGCCAAAAACAGTAAAAAGAGCCAAATTAGATGATTTCATAATGATAAAGGGATCCGTGCAATAAGAGAATATTACAATTCTAAATATATATGCACCCAACACTGAAGCACCCAGATATATAAAGTAAATATCACTAGATCTAAAGGTAGAAGTAGACTCCAATACAATAATATTGAGGGACTTCAACAGCACATTCTCAGCATTAAATAAATCATCTAGACAGATAATCAACAAAGCATATCAGATTTAAACTGGACTTTAGATCAAATGAAGTGAACACACATCCACAGAACATTTTATCCAACATTTTATCCAAGAAGAATACACATTCTTCTCACCAGCACATGGAACATTCTCCAGGATAGACCGTAAGTTAGGCCACAAAATAAGATGCAACAAATTTTTTAAATTTACGTCATATCAATTATCTTCTCAGACCACAACAAAATGAAGCTAGAAATCAATACCAAGAAGAACTTAGAAACAATATACTACATGAAAATTAAACATGTTCCTGAATGAATACTGAGTCAATGAAGAAATTAAGAAGCAAATGAAAAGATTTCCTCAAACATATGAAAATTGAAACAAAACACACCAAAATCTATGGGATACTGCAAAAGCACTGCTAAGAAAGAAGTTTATAGCAATAAATGCCTACATCAAAAAAGTAAAAAGATTTTAAATAAACAACATAATGAAATGACTGAAGGAACCTGAAAAGCAAGAACTAAACTCAAAATCAGTAGAATGAAAAAGATAATAAAGATCAGAGCATAAGTAAATAAAATGGTCTAAAAAAATACAAAGGATTGATGAAATGAAAACTTGGTTTTTTGAAAAGATGAATAAAGTTAATAAACTTTGACTAATGAAGAAAAAAAGAGAGAGAGGATCCAAATAAACAAAATCAGGAATGAAAAAGAAGACACTACAACTTACATTACAGAAATATAAAACATAAAGACTATTAAGAATAACTATACACTAACAGGAAAACCAAGAGGAAATGGATAAATTTCTGGACACATGCAACCTTCTAAGATTGAATCAGAAAGAAACAGAAAACCTGAATATACCAAAAGCAAGTAATGAGATTGAGTCAGCAATAAAAAATATCCCAATAAAGAATAACTCAGGATGGGATGACTTCACTACCAGATTCTATCAAACATGTAAAGAAGAACTAATAATATAAGTTATTCTTAAGTATTCCAAAAAACCGAAGAGAAGGAAATTCTCCCTAATTTGTTCTATAAGGCCAGCATTACCCTGCTACCAAAACCAGATAAGAACACAAGAAAAAAGAAAACTACAGGCCAATATCCTTGATGAACACAGAAATAAATAGCCTCAACAAAAAACTAACAAACGAAATCCAGCAGCAGGCTTGGGCATGGTGGCTTCATGCCTGGTTTTGCCATGTTTCCCAGACTGGGCTCAAATGATCTTGCTGTGGGAAGCTGAGGCGGGCAGATCATTTGAGCCCAGGAATGTGAGACCAGCCTGGGAAACATGGTGAAACCCTGTCTCCACAAAATTACAAAAATTAATCGGTGTGCTGGTGGCTTATACCTGTATCCCCAGTTATTCAGGACGCTCAGATGGGAGGATCACTTGAGCCCAGGAGGTTGAGGTTGCAGTGAGCTATGATTGCACCACTGCAGTGAAAACTGGGTGACAGAGCAAGACCCTGTCTCAAAAAATAAACAAACAAATAAACGATCAAACAAATAAATAAATTCAACAACAGATCAAAAAGACAATACATCACTATTAAGTGAAATTTATCCCAGGAATGCAAGCATGGTTCAACATATGCAAATCAATAAACATGATACATCATGTCAACAAAATGAATGACAAAAACCATATAGTTATCTCAACTGATGCAGGAAAAGCTTTTGATAAAATTCAGCATCCTTCATGATAAAAACTCTCAACATACTAGGTGTATATGGAACACAGCTCAACATAATAAAAGCCATATATGACACCCACAGCTAACATCATACTGAATGAGAAAGAGCTGAAACCCTTTTTTCTAGGAACTAGAACAAGACAAGGATGTTCACTTTTACCACTCCTATTCAACATAACTTAAAGTCCTATCCAGAGCAATCAGGCAAGAGAAAAAAATAAAAGACATACAAATTGAAAAATAGAAGTCAAATTTTTCCCATTTGCAAGCAACATGAAAAGAGCAAGTGATTTCACCAAAAACTCTTAGAACTAATAAACAAATTCAGTAAAGGTTCAGGATACAAAATCAGTTGTGTTTCTATACACCAATAATGAAGTATCTGAGAAAGAAATCAAGAAAGCAATCCTATGTATAACAGCTATTAAAAAAAATACTTAAGGATAAATTTAACCAAGGAGGTGAAAAACCTCTACAAGGAAAACTACAAAACACCAGTGAAAGAAATTGAAGAGAGCACTAACAAATGAAAAGCCATTCCATGCTCATGGATTGGAAGAATTAATATTGTGAAAATGATTATACTACCCAAAGCAATCTATAAATTCAATGCAATTTCTATCAAAATATCAATGTTATTTTTCACAGAAATGGAAAAAAATCCTAATGTTCACATGGAACCAAAAAAGAGCCCAAATAGCCAAAGCAATCCTGACCAAAAGAACAAAACTGGAGGCATCACATTACCTGACTTCAAAATATATTACAAGACTACAGTAACCAAAACAGCATGGTATTGGTATAAAACAGACACATAAGCCAATGGAACAGAATACAGAACCCAGGAATCATTCCAAATATTTACGGTCAATGGATTTTTGACAAAGACACCAAGTACACACATTGGAGCATGGACATACTATTCAATAAGCAGTGATGGGAAAACTGGATGTCTATATGCAGAAGAATGAAACTGGACCCTTACCTCTCACCATATACAAAAATCAACTCAATAGGAATTAAATACTTAAATTTAAGCCCCAAAACGATATAACTAGTAGAAGATAACAGGGAAAACAACTTCCAGATATTGGTCTCTAGGCAATGATTTTATGGCTAAGACTTCAAAAGCACAGGCAGAAAAAAAAAAAAAAAATAGACAAGTGAGACTACATGAAATGAAAAATCTTCTGCACAGCAAAGGAAACAATTAACAGACTGAAGAGACAGTCTGTTGAAAGGAAGAAAGTATTTGCAAACTATTTGTCTGACAAGAGACTAATATCCAGAATTTCCAAGGAACTCAATTCAACAATATGAAAACAACTCCATTAAAAAGCAAAGAACATAAATAGACGTTTCTCAAAAGAAGACATACAAATAGCCAATATGTATATGAAAAAAATGGTCAACATCATTAATCATCAGAGACATGCAAATCAAAACCACAATGAGATGTGATTTTATTTCAGTTAGAACAGCTACTATCAAAAAACTAACAATAAAAAAAAAAACAGATGCTCGTAAAGGGAGCTCTTATACTTTGTTGGTGGGAATGTAAATTAGTACAGCCACTTTTGAAAACAGTATGGAGAGTTCTCCAAAAACTAAAACTAGAACTACCATATGATCTAACAATCCTGCCACTGGGTATTTATTTACAGGAAATGAAATTGGTATATCAAAGGGATAGCTGCATCCCAGATTTACTGTAGCACTATTCACAATATCAAATATATGAAATCAACCCAAGTGTCTATCAACAGATGAATGGATAAAGAAAATGTGGTGTATACACATACAATGAAATACCATTCAAATATCAAAAAGAATTAAATCTTATCATTTTAAGCAACATGAATAGAACCAAAGGTTTCATGTTAATAAGCCAGGCACAGAATGACATTTCAAATGTTCTCACTCCTATGTGAAAACTAAAAAATTTGATCTCATAGAGTTAGAGAGTAGAATAATAGATACCAGACACTAGGAAGGTTGTGTGGGTGAGAGTGGGAGAATGAAGAGAGACTGGTGAATTAGTACAAATGTATACTTAGATTGGAAGGAATCAGCTATAAAGTTCAACAGCAGAATACATAGTTAGCAACTATGTATTGTATATTTCAAGTTAGCCAGAAGACTTTCTCTCCTGACACAAAGAAATGATAAATATTCAAAATGATAGATATCCTAAATACACTGACTTGAACATTATACATTCCATCGATGTAATAAAATATCACATGTGCCCCAAAATATGTATAAATTTTGTATATCAATTAAAAAGAGTCAAATACCCAAAAAATCAAAAGGTAAAGAACCTTCTTTTAAATTTTTAATTAATTATTATACAAGTTATTAATATTTCCCTACTTGACTTTATGGAGCCTGTCATTAAAATTATATCAATAATAATATTTAAATTAAATTAGTAGTAGCTAATTAAATTTCCCAATATTTATTTGGCCAAGACATGCGCAATGTCTAGTCATAGTTTCTTTTTTACTGCAGGTAAACAGAGAAGCTGGGAGATTTGTGTACAAGTATTATCAACCAGTGCTGCCACCTTTTAAGACTTCCTTTTTTTTTTTTAAAGTTCAAGAACAACACCTTTGAAGACTCTCTCTTTAATGACAGAGACATATTAGGGAAGCCACAGTGCTCCACTATTATATTGAAGGAAAGTTATCTCCCCATCTAGAATGGCACAAGTGGCGATCAATATGCCTCTATGTCATCATTCTACTTGGCCAGTCTCAAAGCAGGCTGAGCTTAGAGAAGCTACTACAAGTCTCAAGCAAGCACAAATTGTTATAAGACAATATTTTTTAAAGTTCTAGGAAAATCTTTATGCAGATTTTTAAATGTTCTTCTCCAAATAAAGTAACAAGAAATACAGATAAATTGGTACATCTTAATTTAAGTATCCCTTAAGTATCATCTTAAGTATAAGAAATACTATTACTCAAATTACTTAAGAAATACTATTTCTCAAACTTTAATGTCTGTCCACTGTTACCTCCCATATCAACACTTATATATTTTCTGGTACTGTGTAGCAGTTACACAAATTTCACAGTATTTTATTTCACATAAGCAGTATATATCTGGGCTCAATAGTAACTATGTCAAAATACCTACTTTCTTTAATGCTGAAGGACTCTATTCCATCTTCATATGCCATCTACTACATCTGTGTTTTCCAAACTTACCTGATCATAAGCTTCATCTAGGTGCTTACTAAATACAAAGTCTCACGTCCCAGTCCCTGTAAATTCTTAATTTGTAGGTCAGAATGAAGCTAGGGAATTGGTATTTTTTTTTTTTTTGAACAAGGAAACTCTCTTCCTTTATTTCGTATAAGGATGAAGAGGATTATGTGATCACAGGAATGTTGCATGCAGGATTATCCAAAGCTGGTATCACCAGGCCCTCACTCTGCCAAGAGGTCTCTCTGGAAGGGGCAGCCAGCTCAGAGATGCCCTGGATCCCTCCATGCCAATCATAAAAAAATATGGAATGCTTCACGAATTTGCGTGTCATCCTTGCGCAGGGGCCATGCTAATCTCTGTATCGTTCTGGCAATTGGCATTTTTAACAAGTATCCTCATGATACTGATCACTCATCTCCACGCAAGAGTCAGCAAATACTAACCAAAGCACAATTTTAAAAGACAACTCGACATAGCTGATTTAAAATTCTTTTTTTTTTAAACTAGAATGCATTTTTTTAAATTGTACTTTAGGTTCTGGGGTACATGTGCAGATCATGCAGCATTGTTGCATAGGTACACACATGGCAATGTGGCTTGCTGCCTCCATCTCCCCGTCACCTACATCTGGCATTTCTCCCCATGTTATCCCTCCCCAACCTTCCCACCCCCCTGTCCCTCCCTTGGCCCCCTCCAACAGACCCCAGTGTGTGATGCTCCCCTCCCTGTGTCCATGTGTTCTCATTGTTCAACACCCGCCTATGAGTGAGAACATGCGGTGTTTGCTTTTCTGTTCTTGTGTCAGTGTGCTGAGAATGATGGTTTCCAGATTCATCCGTGTCCCTACAAAGCACACGAACTCATCATTTTTTATGGCTGCATAGTATTCCATGGTGTATACGTTGGAGGCCTGAAGACAATAATTCATTGCTGATATCAGCTTTATCTTAGTTTGTCACCAAAATGAATGGAAGTTTAGGAAACATGCACAAAGAACTCTGTACTAAGTTAAGACCACAGGAAACTATAGCACAGCTTTCCACTTTCTCAACTTTGATCTTTCTTCCCTCCGTCCCTCTTGTCCTTCCATCATTTCCTCCTTCCTTCAACACTTACCTGAGTTCTTCTCTCACTTCTACAGCAGTATTCCCTGCTATCACAAATACATCATTCATGTCATCAGTGAGCATGTTGCAGGCATAACCAATGTTGATGGCAGTTTCTAATACAAAATAAAGCCCAACTCAGTTAAAATGTTACTTAATAAGTCCATATTTAATGAAAGTTTTGAAGCCTTAGCTATATTTTCTTATACCCTACAGGCCCCCTTAATGTCAGAGTACAACAGGTGATAAAATACAAGCAGCACAGAGGGAAATTCAAATACCTGGATTCTAGGATCACATTCACTACTTGCTAAACCCATGCAGTAGTAGTAACACATACAAATGTGCAGCCTTCTCATCTAGTTATCAGAAAAACCTTTTCATTCCCAAATTAGCAATCATGAAAATACCTTAAGATCTTGCGACATAATGACATATACAAATACAAAACCTTTGACCAGAAGTCCAAATACTGTCTAGGGAAAGTTAAAGTACTAAACTTACCCAATATTTAATTCTGATATGTAGGACAATTTGAAGAAAAAATTCACAAAATGCTCAGTTAAAGGACAACAAAAATGCTCTTACAAAATGTATATGGTTCTCTCACATACAACATCGCCATTTTCCCATTACATATATGAGAATTTGGAATTTGACTATTATCTCAACCCCTCCCAGCACTGTTCTCCTAGAGAACTGGAAAATCAGAGGACGTTAGACAATTCTTCCTCTAATTTTATCAAAATGGAACCTGAGATAATCAGTTAACTCCTTCTATCTTTAACGGAGTTATTTGATTGTCTCTAACTGTATAGAATAATTAGACTCTAGCTAATTCTATGGAATCATTAGTTTTGTCCTAAATCAAGGAAGGTAATTGAAAAAATCTTAGCATATACCTTGTATAAACCACAGAAACTAAAGCTAAATAACAGAAATTCATGGATATTTGTAATAATAGAACAGCTATAACTGACCAACATCAAACTCTAGAGAGTTTCTATTTAGTAATACACCTTAGTGCTGAACTTTCTATTGTTTATTTTTTGTGATCAGTGATGTGGATAAAGATGTAGAGAACTGATTTATCACATCTGCAAATCCCCTAATGCTGTAAAAAATACCTAATGAGTAGATAGAATCTTAACATAGGTATGTGCCAGTTAATTGAATATTTTCAGTCTATGAATAGCCAAGCATAAAATCATTTCTGTTTTAACCATTACTGCTAGAAGTAGATCCGAAATGTGTCGGTCCCCTTTTCTTTCATAGGAAACACAGTAGAACACGATGACTCACTAATGATTTGGCATTTTGTCAAGCCTGAAAGTTGATGAATTCTCACTGTACCTTGTATAGACAGTCCTGGAACTCAGCCAGGTTGCACTGTTACAGCTGTAGTAGTCATTAAAACACCAAAATATTTCTATAAGCAGTTGATAAACAGCTGTTTCCGTGAGCTTCTTCAAAGTATTCCCATCACCCTGACACCTCCCCGAAAAATCTTCAAATTGCCTGCCATCAAGAAACTAAAGAAGTAACCCAAGGTCTCCAATATCCTGCTTTAGTTTTGTGACAATACCTGTCCTGACTGGGGACAGTGTTCATAAAAACCAATTGTTAAACATTTTTAATACCATTGTTGCTTCTAGGTGTAATTATTATATTCAAGAAGCAAATGGACTGAAACACAACTGACCCCAACTTATACTATGGAAGGGATTTTGTTAGTTTGGTTTGTTTTAAAATAGATTCTTGTAATACATTAACTTTCTTTTCTCTATTTCAAGTCTTTCTGATGTGGACTAATATGTAACTAATTAAGCTTTCTGGTTAATTAAAATTTTGTAATATAAGTCTTCTCCCCCTTTTCAAAACATCATCATCATCATCCATTTTAAAGTTACCTTGTTTGTCTCCTGTTAGGACCCAGATCTTAATATTGGCTAGTAATAAACTTGTAATTGTTTCAATAACACCCTCTTGTAACTTATCTTCTACAGCAGTGGCACCTAGTAGCTTTACGGAAAAACAGAGAAAACCTTATGTTAAATGCATGCAAACAACATCTATAACATCTATGGATTTCACTCACAGAGTTTGGAGGCCAAAGAATATAAATTGAAGACAGAAATTATGATACATTGATATAGCAGACATCCTATTTTGTGCAAAAGTAGATTGGAAAGGAATCCAAAAGGAAGTTCCCTAATCAAGCCAACTTAACCACAGAGATACTGGGAGCTATTATTTACCTTAAGGGGCTGATATCAGATTACATGTTAGCATGAGCAGTAAGAAGCCATTTGGACTTAAGAACTCCCCAGCTGCTTCCCCACGTACATCAACAGTGGAGGGGTCCAAAGAATAGCCTTCATCCCATGGTCAGGAAGCTGATCACAAAAAATCTAGTCATTCTTCTACATTAACAAACCAGCACATACCATAATCGAAAGTGAAGGTTCCTACGTGATTTTTCATAAAAAGATGAACAAAGCATACTCCCTAATACCTCACAATGGCTGAGCTCATGGCCACTGGGGCCTCAGGTAAGAGTGGTTTTTAGAATAGACCATGCTCTGGATAGCACAGATATCACCAGAATTTCATGGCCTAGAATGCTTTAGAGCTGTAGCCCCATTCTTCACAGCAAATTTCTCTGCTCTAAAAAGGTAGGTCATAAAGCAAGGAGAAAAATAAAAATCCACAACATCAAGGACACATCAGAGGTTGACAAAGAACACGGAGCCTACTATCTTCTACTCTTCAGAAGCTTCCAACTGCGTAAGCTACTGCTAATAGAAGTACAATTCTAGGCTCTCTAGGACCATACGTGGAAAACTCAAAGCCAATATATAAAGCATGAGTCAGTGTTTGAAAGAGAAACATCTGCTGTGTGCAAGATGTTTTAGCCAACGGATTATTCCTATGCTAAATCTCTAAACATATACTCCCCTTCCTGTAAACACAAACCATCACGCTTCTAAATTCATACCATCAAATCTCTTTCAATTTCTTCATACAGCCCAGCTATTCGTTCATCCCTCTCTTCTGTGGCAGCATTTGCATCTTCAAGCATCTTATGCCACTCTTTAAAGTACTTGTCATCCAGGTCTCTGTATGCAATGGCCAAGGTCCGAAGGCCTTCCCCTGCAAATTCCTGCCAGAGAAGACACAAACTCAGGAACCATCCAAAAAAAAAACAATAAACACAGAAATAACAACAACAAAATAATTGGTAAGAAATGTTTCACTCCAATTCATCTTGTTCTAAGAGCACTCCTTGGCTATCCTAACTCTCAACTTTTTATTCTCCTCAGAAATGGGAGATAATGTGTGTATTTTCCGTTATATTTCTATGAGGTTAAAACATGCGGGAAAGCTAGCCTTCCCCCTAAAGACAGTTGGAAAAGCCTGCTGAAGTGTCCTAGTTGAGCGGTGATCAATGACACCCATGACTTGAGATATTCATTTATGGCAACATATGTTTCCAACCTGTCCTTGACAGAAGGAAGCATTTCCGGCCATGAGAGGGACCCAGTGACGAGCGTCCCTCATTCAGTGATGAGGAAAGAACCCGTGGAAAAGCCATAGTTCTCAAATCAAAGGCAGGAGGCTCTCCCCAGGAAATGCAGCATGACGTGCCACCAAAGTCTTATCACATCCCCCCTAGTGATATGCCTATGCCTAAATTAATTGAGTACTACTTTTGTATATACCTGAAAATTTCCACAAAGCTAAAAATAAATAATAAATGAATAAACAGATGTCAAATAGTCAGATATTAGAAGTTTAACCATATTACTTAAGATTATAATAATAACTTCTAGGGCAAAAGGGAAGAGAAAGGAAGAAAAGCTAATATAAGTGGTAGCTTCTGGAAAGCAGAACTAAATGTGGAGGCTGACCTTCGCTTTTCATTCTAAACTCCTCTGAGAAACTTTTTAATGTTTGCTATATTAAAGTCTTCTCTTAATAATAACAAATTGTTTGGAATTTTAAAGACATCATCAAGTCGGCTTCGTGCAAAAAAAAGTGTTATTTTTAGAAGCCATAGTCTGCGAAGCTAGTACTAAATTAGTCAAACTGGAGAACCATACTCCTCCTTTATTCTGTATCTTGACAATCTCAAACAACACCTTTGGTGCTTTCTCCTAACAGGAGGGGAAAGAAAAACAGGAGACTGGTAAGTTGCTAAGTGTCTCACACAGCCACAGTAACTAGAAACATATGTACATTGCTATGGGGGAAATGCTTAAAAACTCCCACTCCGCCTGTGCTTCCAGTGGTCATTTTATGGGCCTCTACACTGCAAGTAAAGCGTTTTTATAGCCATTTCTGCTCCTTTGGGCATTGCTATTGAGCACGTCTCCTCTGTGGTGTTTTGGCTTATGGTACACACATAGGTTTATAATCAGGCATAGGTTAAACCGTAACATGCTGTAATTAGGTAAATAGAAAGAAAAGTCAATGCATACTGCAATGAGATGTTTTACTCCATACAGATTCTTGAGAAAAATTATCCAAATGTACTTAGTAGGCAGTTGGTAGCACTTTGGATATTGCAATCACATTTTTAAGCTCTGTCTTTCAAGACCACCACTGGATCCCCTACTGATTTGAAAATCTAGTTACTGTCTTAAAATTATCTTTTGTCCTCCTAATTCACACAAACACTTTTTTGCCTTTAACTTGCAACCCCACTGGGCATTACCAGTGCCTTCCTCTCTGATCTGCACAACAGTGAATGAACAATGACATTACAAAAGGAAACAGATGATTTAAGTTATTTCATTAGTGCATGAAACACAAGTTTGATCCTAAATGAGCATTTGATTAAGGTCTTTTCCTATCATCAAACAATTCAAAATCAGTAATTAAATAAACATTTAAGACCTCAGAATCTAGAAGCCAAAATGAATAAAGTGAATAAGCAAAGAGCAAGTTAAATTTATATTACCTGAAAAAAAATTATTTGGCAGAAAAACTTCAAAAGACCAAATTAGGCTTCTTATAGTTTAGTATGAAACGAGAATATATGAAAACCCAGGGCCTTGGTGTTTGAGTAATGGCAAAAAAATCAGATACTTATGATTCCAGTGTTGTTTTCATTAAAAAAAAATTTAAAAGACCATGCTGCCCTTCTGGAAAAGATTAAAAGAAAATCAAGAATTCTCTAATGGAAAGACAAAAACAATAGCTATGTTTGAAACCAATATTACTAAACCATCATTTTTTAAATTTAAAGTGAGGCAGAGGATTTTTATTTTATTTTATTTTATTTTTTTTAAGATTCAGGGAATGTTTTGTATTGAATATAGCGACTGACAAAGAACACGAATACTCAATAATGTCTTAAAGGAAAGAAATTAATGAGAAAATGAGAGTTTTGACCAGATGTCCTTAATGGAACCACAAACAAATATTAGAGACACACTTGAATCTCAGGTTTAAACCAAGTAATGCTCATATTAATTCACAGCCCGTTACTTTTTGGCATTTAAAAAAAAGTGTGCCAAAAATGACCCTTACTTTCTTCAGAAAACTTATGGAAAGAAATTATGCTGGTTTCAGAATGTACAAGTTTGGTATCTGAAGGCATCAAGGAACTCATCATGATTTATGATCTGAATAAAAAGACCCTTAGAGGTGAAAGTGGGCGCCAAAGACTGCTACTCTCTAATCTCAACACAATCTAACCATAACCCTGAACTTTCCCTGGGGGTAATCATAAGATATTCCACTGATACCAAACACATTAGAACCCAAGGAAAAGCAGCTCTCTGTCTCCTCTTTCCGGAACTAGTCGTCCAAGAGGAGCAACACGAAGCTGCAGGGGAGTTGAAGCAGGTTCCCCAGGCGCCCACATTCTGTTGCTACTGCTCAGTTGCTGTGTGTTCCCCTACCTGTAGCAGACTGACTGGACTCCCAACAGGACAGAAAGGGGAGGTCCTTATGTCAATTTCCAGACAATCATTGGCACAGCTTCCTGTGGAACCACTGTCCAGAAGCTTTCTATTTCAGTAGTCAAATCATTTAGCTGCTATTTTTTTAAAGAAGACCTAACCATAAGAGATGGCAAAAAGGCCATTATGCCAACCTTAAGACGGAGGCACTTACACTGAGGTGGTCTGACGTCAAAGACATAAGGTCTTCATTGGAAGGATGAAGTTTTTCAAACAGAATAGTATCTGCTCCTTTGGAATAAAGCTTTATCTGCCCTTCTGGGTTTCTAACTGAAAAGAAAAAAGTTCGGAAAAGCAGATTATAATCAATGACATACATCAAAATTAGACTCTCCCAGAACTCCAGCCTGGCAATTTGGAAATGGGCACAATGTTTTAGCCAGTAGTAAGACGCTCAGTGCCTTTGGTAAGGTCATTATCTAAGTTACTTGGTTTTATTCTTATTTATTAACAGAAATGCTCCATCTGCTAGATTCTTTCATTTATCAAATTCAGAAACAAGTATTTTTATTCTGAAGCATATGACCTTCCTGTTTTCCTTGCCTACTCTTTCTGAAGGGTTGATATGTCTAAATTAAGTCTTCATCTCCATATTCAGCAGAATTGAGAGCTTTATTTGCCTGTCTCCTGGTGTGAAATTCAAGACCTGCTGTTCAAATCAATATCAGTGTTAGGCCAAATCATCTCCATATGGAATTTTAGCCATTCAAAGTCATGGTTTATGCATTTTTTCTTGGTCCTTGCTGACATATTTATTCACCCTTTTACTCTGGAAAAGCCTGTTCATTCTTCGTGGTTCGTTCTTGGGTCACAATGCTGGCTGAAAACACACTTCACAGAGGAGCTTTTAAAAATAAAGTTCCACCTCATTCCCACTGGAAGTATGTCAGAGGCACTGTGTTTTTAACCTGGCCCATAGGTTTGAGATTGATAGCCGTTTCTAGGCTACCCTCAACTCCATTCCCACCCACAACCCCCAGCATACTGCTGTTAGACAAAGCTTTCTTTCAAACCACAGAACACTTGGCCTAACTTTGTAGCTTTAATTTTACAGCTTGACACATAGTAGGCAGTTAACAGTTATTTGTTGAATGAATTAATGACATGGCTGTGTATTTCTTCCCAGAACTACCTACAACTTAAGACAACTGTCTTAGTCACAACTTCATGATCTGAATATTCTCACCCTCACAGGCTTCGTCAGTTAAATCAAAGATCATTCATACACGCTTTCCACTCAATTATACCTTTTCTCTACAAATAGAATGCCTCAAAAAAGGTTAACATAAATGTTCACTATTAATTACTATTAATGTAATGCCATAAAAAATGGCATACAGAATTTAGAGCTTAGTTTAAAAAAATATAAAAACCAAAATACAATGTTACTCTCCCCTCTACCCGTAGTCAACATTTATTTATTCTAGTTTCCCCCCGGCTTGCATAGATCTAATAATACAGCCTGAAAACTTTTTAGAACTGGGCCTTGTCTAGGTCTTGTCTTCTCTTTGAAGACCCTTGGTTAGCTTTCCTAAGTGCCAGAACTCATGCAGGTTTTCTTACAGTCTAGCTCTAACCACCCACATTGCGGAAAAGAGAGAGAAAAAAACATATGCAAATTATCTAATTGTTAAACCAAGGGGGAAAACTTAATCCTAAGAAAGGCTTTCTCTTGATTTTCTTGTACAGTAATCCAATTTAATAATTTCCCTTATATTTTCTCCCGTCCATCACCAGAGGTATAAAGGCAAAGGATGAATATCCTACATTTGCCTATATTTTGTATTCTAGACTGGGACATAGTTCTCAAACTTTTGGCCTCAGGACCTTCTTTATAATTCTTCAATGCTGAGTCACAATTCTAAAAGGTTTTTTTAATATGAATTTTACCTATCCATATTTACCATATTAGAAATGAAAAAGAAATTTTTATCTCAGTATTTTTATAACACTAATTACTTTAATAATTATTATAAATCTAACATATAAAAATAGCATTTCTATTAAAAATGATATTTTTCAGAAAAAAATTAGTTTGAAGATTGGCATTATTTTACATGATTATAGATCTTTTAAACATCTGGTTTAATAAAATAGAGCTGGATTCTCATATCTGTTTCTGCATTCATTCTGTTGTGACATCACATGTCATGTGACTTCTGCAAAACTCCATGGTATACTCATGAGAAAAAATAATAGTGATATTATAATGAAAATACTTTTGTCCTTGTGCATCCTATGAAAAACTCACAAGGTTCCCTAAGGTTCCCCAGACCACACATTTAGAATCACTGGTCTGGAAGAGCCACAAACTGACTGTGATCTGTGTAAATCCCTTACCATCTCTATGTCTCAGTTTCTACATGTAAAAAGATGTTTAAACAAACTAACTTCAAAGGTCCTTTACAGCTGTACGATTTTCTGATTCAATAAATACTTTCCACCCCTGATACTTTCTCTTAACCTAGTATTTGTCCCTTCAAGTTTGAATTTATGTAAATCCAATTTCATGGAATCCTGCTTTACTCATTAAACATTTGCTTTAGCAGCTCAGCAAGTTTTGTATCTCTTTTCTTCCAAGCCTTCTGGTCATTTCTGATCAAAGTTAATTAAATCTAAGTCATTTCAGAAGTTAGTATTTATTATATAAACTAAAAAGGACAACGTTTTAAATGGTCAAGATAACGTAGGTCCAGAGCCTGGACAAAGGTCATAGTTTTTAGGTTATAAAAATCTTCTCCCATTGCTTCCCATTTAAATATTAGTGTTCTTCAGAGATTTACTTGGGGTCTTTTTTTATCTTCCCATCCTTCATACTCTGCCTGAGCAACTGCATTCATGTTCCATCAACAGACTGTTTTCAAATGTGTATCTCCTACCCAATCCATCTCCAGCACTCCATCCTGACCTGTACATCTGACTACCAATTGAACACCTCTTGGATATATGCCCAGGCACACAAAACTCATACTGGACATATTACCCGCACCTCCAATAATTAGCTACTCCTCTCATATCCCCAGTCTCAGAAATCAGCTTCACCATCCACTTAGTCTACCAAACCAGAAATCTGGGCATCCCTCACAGTTCTCCCTCCATCAACCATACATCTAAGGGAAGCCATAGATTTCTCTCTGCCACTTCTCTCTTGCCTAGAAAATCACCTTAACCTAACTGGTTTTACCCATTCTAGTACTGCTTCCTTCCAGACTCTTCTGTATATTCCAGCTGCAGTCATCTTCATGCTGCTGCTTAGAATCCTGCAATAGCTTCCCTCTCCCTTCTATGAAGTTTGGACTCCTTGACATGGCATATAGAGCTTATTATTAAGAGCTGCCCTCTCCAGTCCATTTGACCATTTCCGTTGAATAGTCACATAGAATTACCTTTCAATTTTTCACATTCTCCCTTAGCTTGAAGGCCCTGAAACATAGTGGGCACGTAAATAAATATTTGCTTAATTAAGATGAACCAAAATTGTACATAATTTATTGGAAGCATAAGCTATGCCTCTGTGACATAAAGGATTAATTCCAGTTAGATGCAATATCAGCACTGGGAAGAGTGGTAAATAATTCTGTTTTGCCATATTGCTGCTGCTCGTACATCTACACAGAGAAATGCCTATCACATGATGGTGTGATCTGTACTTTGATTATCCTGAAAAAGTTTAGAGCTGAGCAACTTTTATCTAAAGATCTTATAAGAGCCTTCCAAGAAACTTCTTGTAATTTATTCTTCTTTAATGGTTATCTGCCACTTGCCCCTGTTAATAGCTATCTTTGAATTTTATCTCTGCATTTCTATTTACAGAATTAGAAAACTAGTCCTTCCAAAAGCATATAATGACATTTATATTTTTTACTAATATAGCAGATTCTGTTCCCTCTGAAAAAAATCCTTTATGGAAATCAATTTTTATGTAAATACTTCTGACGTAAATCAGGGCTCTTTCTTCAGAATAAAAATACTACTGGTATTGAAATTATACATTGATGATTTAGTGAATAGTGGCTCCCACCCAAAAAACAAGGAAGCAGAAGGAGGAGAAACAGGAGGAACAGAAGCAACAGCAGCAAATGCCTGAGTCTTCGCATCAGCGTGTTGTTCCTGCAGACCAAACCATGTGACAATCATGAGACTAGATTGTTTTTTGCCTTGTTACCATGCAGAGACATTTCTGCCCTGGTAGAGTCCCTCTAAAATTCCTCCCAATTAAAAACCAAACAGAATAAAAATAAATCCAGCAAACCTTCAGGCATTCTGTGGTAGAGCACTACCTTTCCTCATATGGGATCCATTAAGGCAAACATCTGATGTTTGTGGTTAGGCTGCTATTTCTCCACAGCCTGTAATGGTGACCAATGCTGAGGAAAAGCCAAACATCTCCCTGTGTAGCAATTTTAGGTTTTTGTCAACACCCTCAGAGCAAAAAGAAACCAACTCTGGGCCAAACCAACATCAGTAACACCTCCCCTGAGGCTGCAAATAGAAGATTGCTCCTGCTGATATAACATTAAACCAACACCTAGAACAGCATGTGCGCTCATCAGTGGCACTGGTGATGACTTCCCTGTTGTCAAAAAAATAAAAATAAACATTCTCAGAAGTTATTTGGTTTTTACCTCCTGAGAGCCATCTTTCAAGGCTAGTTTCTAGAAGTTAGAAACCAAAAACCCTAATGTTACGTAAATACATGTTTTACATAGTAAGAAACTGATTAAATACAATGAGCAGAATATTCATAAGTTACAAAGTGTTGGGTATAAGTAATATTTCACAAACATTTATAAAAAACTTATCATGTGCCAAGCTCTGCATTTGGCCTTGGGCAGTTTAGGAAGACTAAGGTATAGCACCTGCCCTCAGGCAGCATACAGTTTAATAACTGGGATAGTCAAGAGTGTCATGGAACTAATATCACACCGGTGTTATGAACAAGGCATTCTGGGGAACACAGAAGAATGTGGTTATTTGAAGAATAAAAAAGAATGGAAAAATGGATAACATTTGAATTGGACATTACCAGATGAGTAGCAGGGGACATTTCCAAGAAGAGAAGTGGGGGGAAAAAAGTATTCAAGATAGGGGAACAGGATGTGCAAAGGGTGTAAAAACACACAAGGCATCCAGGGATGGAAATGTCTAGTTGAGCTCAAAGTTTTGGAAAGTAGAAGAAAAGTAGATTGAGGTCAGATTGCAAATAATTTTACATGTCATACTAAGGACTTTTTCTGTTAAGGTTTGGGAAGCCACCAATCATTTTTAAGTTGGGGGCAGAAAAATGAGGCCTCTGTTTTAGAAAGAATATCCTGGTGACAGACAGTATAGAGAATTATTTTTAAAGGGAATAATTTGAAGATATTACAATAATACAAGCAAGGAGTAACAAGAACCTTAACTAAGGCAGGGTACTGGGAATCAGGAAAAAAGGACAAAAAGCTTTTACGATTAAAAAGGGTTTATGAGGCTATTTTAAAAAGTATCATTCTGATGGCTCTGAGAATAGACTTAAAAATAGCATGACAACAGAGAATTCTAGAGATGTTAAGGCCTGAGAGTGGAAGAGAGGGAAATGGGTTAGAGATGTGTCTCAAACATCACTGGGGGAAATAATGGATAGTATTTGAGGATCTATTAGTCTAGAGAACTGGTCCCCAAACCGTGGTTCCCTAACATCAGTGACTTCAGCATCACCTATGAGCTTGTTAGAAATGCAAATTCGTGGGCCCCACCTCAGACCAGGTAAATCAGAAACTAGAGGATGGGGCCTGGCAATCACTGTTGTAACAAGTCCTCCTGGTGATGTTGATGGGAGCTAAAGTTTGGAAACTATTAACCCAGGGGTGCAAAAGCTATGGAAAATAATGAGTGTTCTACAATACGGCTTAAAAGACCAGACTTTGGAAAAAGACAAACCTGGGTTCACATATTTGATCTGCCTCTTACCAGCTGTGTGACAAGTTGTGTTACAGTGGTGTGACAATCTTTGGCAAGTTACTTAAAATCTTTGAGTTTAGTTTTCTCTTGTCTTAAATGGGACATGCATGTTACATGTAGTTGCAACAATTCTGTGAAAGAATTCATTAAAGTTCACGGACAGGCATACAATGAAAGGTAACTGTGAATTTTAATACAGATTATACAAAGAACAATAGTTGCGAGAAAGTAAGTTCCATATTTGACATAAAACTAGGTAACTATAGCACAGTCCAATGAAAGAACATAACAGAAGGCTGAAAATGTGTTTGGACTCTAGCAAGAGATTGAAGCTAAAGAGCTATATAAGAAGGTCACAGAATATAGCCAAAAACTACCATCACGTATGTGGTCAAGATCATCCAAGAACACAGGAACTAAGAAGAGAAAAGGACACCAATATTGAAGAATGGGATGAAGGAGAGTAGTCAGCAGAGGAGCTTGAGAAAGAAAACAATGGGTCAAGAAGAGAATCAGGAGCCAGAAAGTTTACAGAGGCCAAAACAGGAGTGTCAAGAAAACAGGGTCAGCAGTCTCGAATGTTCCTAAGTTTAAAAATATAGATAGATTAACAGATTAATAAGGAAAAGCCACTGGACTTGGAAGTTAAAAGGTGAATGGAAACCTCTGAGAAAGCAAACCTTCTTGAGTAGTGAAAGCAAAAACTTAACCCTAATGGCCTAAAAAGAGTAAGAAAGTCAAGAAGCAAAAGCTGACCTGAGAAATTAATCTGTGATGCAAAGCAGAAAAATATGGTGGCAAAATCAGTGGACCCCAAAATATGAACAATATCTTTAAGGAAACAGAAGGAAAATAGAGTTGTGCACTGAAAGAAGGAGCCAGTAATGGAAAAATTGAAGGCACAAGCAAGAAGGGAACAAGCAAGGAGTGATAAGGAGTGGGACTGGAAAAACCTTCAGCTTTGAAAAAGAACAAGGGCAATTGCTTTCTGATGCAGGAGAGTAAATTATTGAAGATATAGCTTAGGGATCAAGGTAGGGATGGGGAAAAGAGTTAGTGGTGTCCATTCCTGAGGGCCTTTATTTTCTTAGAGAAATAGGAGATGAATTTAGCTTTCAAGAGTAAAGAAGATGGTAGCAGTATTGAAATGGCCAAGGTTTAAAACATATATTGTGAAAATGGAAAAAGACACTAAATATGAATGAGAGGGACATTGACACAGCACTGAACATTTGAGTCAGGAAAGCATAGATTTGTTGTGGTGTTATAGACAGTATTAGGTGGTCCTCTCCAGCAATGGAGGTGGACAGAGGAAATGAATGAGGCTAATGATGATATTCACAACAGCTATCATCTGCCAAGAAATTTAGAAACTCACCCTGAACCAGTATTGTGTAGTGATTAAGTGAATGGGCTATGCAGTCAGTCAAACTTTCCAGGTTTGAATCCCAGCTATTCTACTTCAAACTATGTGATCTTGGACAAGTTACTCAACCTTTCTGTGTCTAAGTTTCGTTATCTGTTAATGGGTATAAATATAATAGTTCCTACCTTATTAGGATTGTTGGGACAATTAAAAAAATTAATTCTTGAGAGCATTTTTGAGGCTTTTAAATTTTTTTTGTATTTTTATTGGTATATTGGACATACTCATATAGAGCATTTAGAACAGTGCTGGGCACATAATGAGCACTTGCTAAATGTTAGTTTTATATCACTACAGTATTGAGGCTAGGTTGAGCAACACAACAGTTTATACATAAAGTTTCAAAACTATCACAACCCTCAGCACGTAGCCAAAAGTGAAATAATCCTTGAAAAGCATAACTGCAACACTATGCAAAGATCAAAAATAGTCTCAGCTATCAATCAACCATACCTATGACAGACATCCTTTTTCTGGTATTGTTGAAATCCAGAATGGCAAGTAATTGATATGTAACTGGTGTTCCCAGTTCTTCTATTGTTATGGTCTCTGGGGTTCGGGATTTAAAAATGAAACCAAAATTTCTAGCAGCAGTCACTAGAGCCCCTTCATCAGGTGATTGAACTTGGTAAATTAGCTCTCCTAAAAGGAAAAGAAACAAGTTTATCAATACGGACAATAATAGCTAACTCACAGAGTTCCAAATGCCAACTCCAACTCATTATTTAACACCCAATTCAAACATCAGGTCTAAAAATCTTTCATGTCCTCAGACCTTTTCTACTTACCAACAGTTGAATCACGTATCTGTCCTCTGGAACACCACAGGACCCTATGTAAATCACTACCATAGCCCTTGTCATCTTACAGGAAAACACCCATTTCCAAGTCTGCCTCTTCACTGTATTTAGTTTCTTAGAGATCAAACTTTTATATTTTCAGTAACTAGAGATGTGCCATGAATGTTTCATAAACTAAAACATTTTAATATATATTAACTCACATAATCCTCAAGGCAGCCTTTGAGGTAGAGATTATTAAAATTATTATTTCCATTTTATACTGGTGGAACCTAACTGAAAAATGTTACATGAGTTTGATGAGATCACAGAGGTAAAGAGTGAGGAAGAGATAATCCAAATTCTATTTCAATCTGCTGCTAATGACCATTTTATGAGAATGTGCACAAGAAATCCCTTGAAATGTAAGAAATCAAACCAGGATGTCAATACTTGTTACCTGATATTATGTGTATGTTGGAATGGGGGTAAGGAGGGAGAGGAGATAAAAAGAATAAGTTATATGTATGTATACATATATAGAGAGTTTAAAAAACAGCATATATAAAGTTAGCCCTTATATAAAATTAAGTCAAATTTATATGTAAAAATTAATTAGGAAAATTAATTAGTTTAATGTTTAAAAACTATTAATTAGGCAGAGCTAGACTCATATTTCCTGATTTACAGTGATGTCCAGGATCAGCTGTTAAGTAAAGAAGTTGCATATTAATGGCTACACGATTTCTTTTTGTTAAAAAGAAACAAATCACCTAAATATCTGCATATATGCTTGAATATATGTATACATTTATGAGCCAGAGGAAAGGGTGAAATGATACACACCAGATGTTACCACTGGTTATCTCTGTAGGGGTGAGACTGGAGTTCAGGGAAGCTACCATTAGATTCACCTTTATAAATTTTTGTATTGTATTTGTTTCACTTGATACAATTGGCAATGAATGAATTTTTGAAATTCACAAAAGGTAAAAAACTTAAAGCAATTACTTGATCTACCCATGAAATAATATAATAAGTTCTACATCTGGTAACATGGTGGGCTGGGTATCAGGACCAATATCAACTGCTATAAACAACTATGAAAGCATTTTAATATTCTCTTAAATACATCCATGAACTGGCAAAGAAAGTAAGAACTGTTCAGGTCATAGACTGAGAAAAAGAACACTTATGGGATTAAAGAAGCTCATTAGCCAGCATTTGCCTTGAGGGCATTTTCTGAACCTGGAGAATTTGACTATTGGTTTTCATTGTCTCTGGGCTTGAATTTAAACAGGCAGATCTCAGTACCTGTCCAAGGTGAGAAGTCCAGTGAAATATGGCCTCTCAAAACTGGGTCCCCCAAAGACTATTCTCAATATAAGGGTAAATTGGAAATTCATGCCCAGTTGAAGAGGGCTTGCAATAAAACTTGCCTAACCAGAACCCTCCTTATAGTGGAAGGGTAAAAAATATCTGCTGATTATTTATGACCAAACACTGACTCTAATGTAGACTTGCATCCTGAATTCACAATATCTAGGTGGCCTGGAAGAAATCATGTTGAAACTTTAGTTTAAAATGTTCCTACATTAGAACATTGAAGCAATGTAAATCCTTTCTGAGGGAACCAACTGGACTTGAAACATTTCTATAAATTAAGTTCCAAGTAAAATGGTCAACTCACAGTGAAAAGTACTAAAACAACAAATAAGGCCTGAGAACCAACAGAAACAATGCAGAGAAAGATCTGAAAAAACATTAGATATCGGAAGTACTAGAAACAGCACATGCAATATATTTAACAGATTTCAAGAAATAAATTTGAGATATAAAATTAAACAGATTTCATAAAGAAAACGAAAGATCTTACAGGAAGAATTAGTGGGCTGAGAAAAAAATATAAACGGAATAGATTAGGTTCAACTGGGGCAAAAAGCCAGTTCACCATACCATTATCTATCTGTCTCACAGCTTCAAAATGTTAAGTGGCCCAGCCTGGTTTTGTTTTATCCTATGAACACTGAATCCCAAACAACCATCTCACAACTGTGAGGACTTGCTCATAGTGGAGGCTAAATAAGACTATATTAATATCAATGTCAATTTATCTCTGTTACTGGGGAAATTCATTCTAAGCAGATGCCTGAAGGTCATCTGCATCTATTAGATGTGCACACTAACAATGAGAGATGTGTGACTCAGCTGTATTTCACTATTTATCTTGGCTACCCAGAAGCTCACAGTCAAATATGGTGCTCAATCGTAGAACGATGTCATCCTCTTTGACTAGCATATTTGGGTCCTCACCTTTCCATTGTCCTTATTTCTTTTCTTTTTAATTTAAATCTCTCCACATTTTTAAAAAAGATATGGGATATAAACTATGTTCTCTCTTTAACTTGAAAATACTACAAATTTAACAAGTTTCTGTTTTAAAATATAAAAACAAAAAGCTTACTGTTCAAATGATTAATTTTAAAATCCTTCAAATTTAATATCAGCTTCCATTTTAAAAAACAAAAACAAGGTTCACTGCTCAGACATACTTTTCACTTACCTGCACTATTCTCTTCTGACATTACAGTGTGGCAGAGAGTAAGTAACCTAAGGAATTCATGAACTTTGGGATCACCCAGTTCAATGGATTCCATCAGACTGTGGTCAAAGAACTGAAATTCTCTATCCACTTGAGATTTGACTGAGAAATCCACAGGCTCTTTTTCCTGTAGGAGAACAACAACAAAAATAACCATAAACTTCACCCCAACAGATAAAAGATTAAAAGATTTTAATTATCTTTTAAAATTCAAAAATAATTCACCCAAATATTTTTAGTATATGATTTTGCAGCCTCAAATGCCTGGCACTAAAATGGCTGTTTCATCATTACTGGTAAATATAATCTTCTCATTTCAGAACCATGTACCAAAGAGGTGAACCTTCTAAAAGTATATGGGAAAGAAAAATCCCAAAAATATATGGGATGGCTGTACAGATCCTCAAATGCTCAATACAACTCCAAAATACAAAAAAGCACAGAAAACACAAAATTTTTTAAAAACTCTCTTTGATGGCAAAGCCTGATCTGACTTGAACTCATTTGGGCAGAAATATCTGACCTGGAATGATATGTATTTAATGATGACTTCTTAAAGCCTACTTAATACTTGTGAGTTAATAGTTTTCTAATATAAAAACATCAATGTGTTCGATTATCGGCACTTTCTCAGATGTCACTGGAGATATTGCATAATAAAATGGCAGATACACCATACTGTCTTCCTACAACCAGAAAATTCTGGATTTCTAAATACATCTAGCTCTAAAATTTCAGATAAGGGACTATGAGCCTTATTTCAGAAGCAAGCCTATGGAAGGTTCTACTCTGAACACTTACATATAAGAGCTTTATCAGCTGCAGAGTCCATACTTCCTTGCCCAGGATTATTGCAAAAGTTTTTATTCTTAAAGACTCCATTAATTTTTGCAAATGATTCTAAAGTTACATGAGCAGATGGGATTATAACCTCTTTTTAAAAGAGAAACAATGCTGTGGGCAATTGAAATGATCTATTCTGAGTCACAAAGCTTGTTAATACCTACAGTAAAATTGGAGCCTTTGTTTCTTGAAGGCAAATTTATTCTAAAATTAATAATACTGAATAAAAATAAGAAATCTTTATCTATATAATAGGCCAGACATTATGCTAATAATTTTATATGGGATATTATGTATAATCTTCCTAACAGCGATGTGTAGTGGATACTATTATTATCCCCACTTTACAGATGACAATCTGAGCATTGCCAAGGCCAACCAAATACATCCAAGAGCCAGGATTGAAACTAAGTCAAAAATCCATGCTTCAGATACTTTGCCGTAACAACTCCTTAATATAAGTCTTATTTCCCTGCCCTCTTATTAATAACAGCTGCCACTTATCAAGTGTTTATAGTATACTAGTTTCTTTTTAATTTAAGTACTTTTAATGTTTTCAGTCAAAGCAATACATCCAGAGTTACAAAATCAAATACTACATTAAGGCTTATCTAGTAAAGCAAGAGACTTCACCCCCACACCTCCATTACCACAGCCCCAGTCCCACTCCCCAGAGAGAATTACTCTCAAACTTCAGAAGGTACATCAGATGGTTACCCCAAAAACTGTAAATTATGTACATACATCACCATTTCTGGATTTATGAATATTAAACCTTTTCCAAAACCAGATAAAGATTTAGGCCATTTACTTCACTTCTCCACTTTCTTTTTCCCCTTTTAACAACATAGATAAATCCAGTTTAATTTCCTTACTGGTTACTTCTGCAACTCTAAGTAACATACAGAAGGCTGTTTTGTTTTGTTTCAGTTCATCAATCATAAACACTTCCTAACGTGCAAGATGAGGTTATTACCCACTCCTCACCTCCTCTTCACTTCTCCCTCCAACCTATCCTTTGTATTTTTTTTTCTATTTCATTATAGAGGTTTAAAACATTTGTGTTCTTTTCTGTACCCAAACTTAAATCCTTTTTATTGGTCTAAATTAGATTGATTCCAAAAGTTGAAAATGAAAAAGGGTACGTACATAAGTCTGTCTTTGAACTATTGTTCACAGCAGAGGAAAATGTGCACTTTGTTATATGGGCCTTCGTAGTCTCACCCACTCAAGGCTGATTGTTTGCCAGGTCTGCTGCTCAGTCACATCCTGGGACTTCCTTTAATTACTCTCCTGGGCTGGAGTCACTGTTTCCTCATCCCATGCCACCTGCTTTCTTAATTGATTCCCTTGTTTTGTTGTAGCATATCTTAAACGTACTTCATAAGAAAAAGATCACAGGAGATAAAAGCTATGAGCCTTTCTGCCTGAAAATGTCTTTATCCTGCCCTCACACTTGTCTCATAGTTTACCACAATATAGAATTTTAGGTTGAGAGCCATTTGAAGGGATCGCTCCACTGTCCTTTGGCATCCAGTGTTGCTGATAATAAATCTGACGTTAGTCAGACTTTCATATTTTGGTAAGTGGCCCACTTCTCTCTTCTAAAAGCTTGAAGTTCCTCTTTATCCTTTGAGTTTGTAATTTTAGAGGCATTGATCTTATTTCATTTATTGTTTCTGAGTATTTAGGAGAATCTTTCAACTGGAACATTTGGGGAAGTTCTCTTCTGGTATTTCTTTATAATTTTATCCTCCCCATTTTTTTTTTCTGTTCCTTCATCTAGAAAATAGTCTTAGTTAAATTTTGGATCTGCCAGTTGATCCTTTATTTTATCTTTATACTCTGATGTTCTGACTCTTTCCTTTCATTCTACTTTCTGGGAGAGTCTCTTGACTTAATATTCCAACTCTTCTATTGAATGTTTTGGTTTGTCATAATTGTTTTTTTAATTTCCAGGAACTCTTTTTTTTTTTTCCTGACTGTGTTCTTTCCAAAGCATCTTGTTCTTGTGTCATGGATATTATAACTTCCCAAATCTCTATGCTGATGTTTGAGTTTTCCAATTTATAGTTTATAACTGTTGGTAGGTTCTGTTCTATTTTCTTAATTATCTTAGGTCATACTGTTTACTGCATTTTGGTTTTTATCTGTCATATTTTATCACAGAAATTTTCTTAATGTACAGTGACTTGTTATTAGCCAGGTATCTGTAACACTGAGATGGACTGAACTCTACAAAGGCAGGACTTATTGGCTGTCAGGTTTCACTTTAGGGTGAATGAGAGCAGAGGTGGTCCTTGTGATTTCAAGCCCATAAGATCAAGGATGTAGATGACTTTTCACTAGGGCACAAAAACTCTTGTTAGCTGCCCCAATTCTACCCGGAAAATATGTGCTACGTTTATAGTGAAGACCTCTTTTGGGTGGGAGGAATTCAACAGATCTTCACACATTCAGTTAATTCCCACAGGGCCAGGACTAGGTAAGACAAGAGACAGGTATAGTTCTCAATACATAAGGAAGCACTTTTAGTCCATCTTTTCATTTGTGCATTCAAAAAACATATATTGAGTACCCAGTATATACCAAGCACTTTTCTAGGTGATAGGGATTCAGAAGTGAACAAAAGAAACAAAAATCTCTAGCCTCATGGAGCTTAGATCATCTATTGTTTGACAGTTTTTAACCAACTATTAAGATATTTGAAACACAAAATATGAGACTTTAACTCTTATGAAAAGACAAAAATATTAAAAAATATTTTAATAGTAATTCCAGTACTGAACACACATATTTTCCAGAATTTCAGGACATATCAGCCATTGATTGATTAATACACAACACAGTGTACTTTGAAATAGGCAGTGAACATTTATTCATCAAATATTTATCATGCACCTACTGTGGGTCAGGCAATGTTTTGAGTGCTGGGGATAGAATGGTAAACAAAATACTATCCCTTGCCTCGATGAAATCCAGTCTGTTTTGGGAAGATACTGAAAAACAGGCCATATATGCTAAGCACTATGATAAGGCAAGCACATTGGACTAAAGGGAAGGTAGAGAAGTGTCAAGGAAATATTCCCAAACAAGTAATATCTAAGCCGAAGCTAAAGAGATGAGCAGGAGTTAGCCAGATAAAAAGGCAGGCAAAGATTGTTTTAAGCCAAGGGTATAAACTGCAAAAAGTGAGTGTGGGAATTAAGTATATAGTTTACAGGCTGTATACAACTACCACAAAATAGAAACTATAAAGCAACCAGCTAACAGTTTCACAACAGAGTTAAAACCACCCATATCAATATTAACATTGAATGCAAATAGTCTACATGCCCCACTTAAAAGGCACATAGAGGCAAATTGGATAAAATAAGAGATGCATCTCACATGTAACAACACCCACAGGCTCAAAGTAAAGAGTTGGAGAAAGTTCTGTCACACCAATAGAAAATAGAAAAGACCAGGGGTCATTACTGTTATATCAGATCAAATACACTGCAAACCAGTAACAGTAAAAACAAACAAAGAAGGGAATTACCTAATGACAAAGGATGCAATTCAACAAAAAGACTTAACTATCCAAAATATGTATGCACTCTATATCTGAGCACCCATATTCATAAAACAAGTACTTCTAGACCTACAAAAAGACTTAGCCATACAATAATAGAGGGAGACTCCAACACACCACTGGCAGCATTAGACAGATCATCAAGGCAGAAAAATAACAAAGAAATTCTGCACTTCAATTCAATACTTGATCAACTGGACCTAATAGACATCTACAGAATATTCTACCCATTAACCACAGAATATACATACTTCTCTTCTCACACGGAACATACTCCAAGATCAATCACATACTCACCCATAAAGCAAATCTCAAAATTCAAAAAAATCAAAATTACATGAACCTTATTCTCAGACTAAAGTAAAACAAAAATAGAAATCAATACCCAGAAGATCTTGGAAAATCACACAATTACATGTAAATTAAACAACTTGCTCCTGAGTGACTTTTGGGTAAACAACGAAATTAAGGCAGAAGTCAAAAAATTATTTGAAGTAAATGAAAACAGAGACACAACATATCAAAATCTCTGGGATGAGGCAAAAGCAGTATTAAGGGGAAAGTTTATAGTGCTAAACACCTTCCTTAAAAAGTTAAAAAGATATCAATTAATGATATAACACATATCTTAAAAAAAAAAAAACAAACAAAACAAGAAAAAACTAACCCCAAAGCTAGTAGAACAAACTAACCCCAAAGCTAACAAATGTCAGAGCAGAACTGAATAAAATTGAGAGCCAAAAATCTATACAATCAATAAAACCCACAAGTTGGTTTTCTGAAAGAGTAAGATTGATAGACCACTAGGCTAGATTAACTAACAAACAAACAAAAAAAATCCAAAGAAACGTAACAAAAAACATAAATGTGACATTATAACCAACCTCACAGAAATACAAAAGATCCTCAGAAGCTATTATGAATATCTTTATGACCACAAACTAGAAAACCTAGAGGAAGTGGATAAATTCCTGGAAACACACAATTTCTCAAGATTGAATCAAGAAGAAATTGAAACCCTAAATAGACCAATATTGAGTTCTGAATTGAATTAGTAATTTTAAAATCCACAAACCAAAAAAGCCCCAGACCAGATGGATTCACAGCCAAATTCTACCTGATGTATAAGAAAAGCTAGTACCAATTTTATAGAAACTATTCAAAAAAATTGAGCAGGATAGACTCTTCTCTAATGCATTCTACAAAGCCAGCTTCCCCTGATAGAAAATACGGTAAAGACACAATGATAAAAGAAAACCACAGGTCAGTATCACAGAAATTCAAATCAAAACCATAATGAGATACCATTTCACACCAGTCAGAACGGCCATTATTAGAAAGCAAAAAACAACAGATGCTGGTGAGGATGTGGAGTAAAGGAAATGCTTATACATTGTTGGTGGGAATGTAAATTAGTTCAGCCACTATGGAAAGCAGTCAGGAGATTTCTCAAAGAACCTAAAACAGAACTACCATTCTGGCAAAGAATTCAAAATAGCTGTTGTAAAGTTGCTCTACAAGCTCAAGAAAATGATGCATAAGCAAAATTAACAAAAAGAATTTTTTTATTTTTACAAATATCAATAGAAAGATATTTTTAATTTTTTAAAACAAATTTTGGAGCTGAAGACTACAATAAATGAATTGAAAAATTCACTACAAGTGTTCAACAGCAGACTTGATCAAAGAAGGAAAAAAGTCAGCAAACTCAAAGACAAGTCATTTGTAATTATCCAGTTAAGAAGAAAAAAGAGAAAAAGAATGAAAAAGGTGAAAATATCTTAACGGACTCACTCATGGACCACCATTAAACAAAACAGCTTATACATTATAAGAGTATGAGGACAAGAAAGATGGAAAGGACCAGAAACCTTATTTAAATAAATGATGCCTGATAACTTCCTAAATATGGAGAAGGAAATAGAGATCTATATTCAAGAACCCCAAAGATCACCAAATTAAGTGAAACCGAAAAAAAATCCACAATAAAATAAAATCAAATTGTCAAAAGTCAAAGAGAATTTTGAAAGTAGGAAGAGAAAAGCAACTCATCATATACAAGGAAACCTCCACAAGATCATCAGTAGATTTTCTAGCAGAAACCTTGCAGTTCAGGAAAAAGTGGGACAATATCTTCAAAAGGCTGAAAAAAAAATCTGCCAGCAAAGAATAAGAGAACCAGCTAAACTCTCCTTCAAAAATGAAAGAGAGAGAAAGACTTTCTCAGACAAAAGCTTAGGGAGTTAATCACCACTAGACCTGCCTTACAAGAAATGCCAAAGGGAGTCTTTCAAATTGAAATGAAAGGATTGAAAACAGCAACATGTTAGCGTGAGAAACTATGAAATTCATTGGTAAAGGTAAACATATGGACAAATACAGAATACTGTATTACCATAATGGTGGTAGTTAAATCACTTTTTATTCAAATATATAAGTTGACAGACAAAACTGTTTAAAATAACTATAACCACAGTAACTTAAAGATGCATAATACAAACAGATGCAAATTGTGACAACAATAAGAAGTAGGAAGATGTAAAAGTATAGCATTTTTGTATGTGATTAAACTTAAGTTGTTAACAACTTAAACTATCCTAACTATAAGATATCTTATGTAATCTCTAAGGCAACCAGAAAAAGTACCTATAAAACTTACATAAAAGAAAAACAGAAAGGAATCGAAGCATATTAATACAAAAGACTGACAAAACACAAAGGAAAACAGCAAGAGACAAAAAGACAAAAAGAACTGCTATATAATAGAAAATGAGTAACAAAATGATAATAGTAAGTCCTTTCCTGTAATAATTACTTTAATGTAAACAGATTAAGTCCACCAATTAAAAGACATAAAGTGATTAAACAGATTTTTAAAAAAGTATTACCCAACTATACGCTGCCTGAAAGAAACTCATTTGATATTTAAGGACATGCATGGTCTAAAAGTGAAGGGATGGAAAAAAAATATTCCATGAAAATGGCAAACAAAAGAGAGAAGAGTTGGTTATATTTTAAACAGAAAAAAATGGACTTTAAGTCAAAAATCTTTACAAGAGACAGATATGGACATTAGGGAGATTACATAAAAGGGTCAATCCACCAGGATGATATAACAATTATAAGTATGCATGCCCCCAACATCAGATGATCCAAATATATAAAGCAACCATTGATAGAACTGAAGGGAGACTCAGAGAGCATTGCAATAATAGTAAGAAATTTCAATATTTCATTTTCAACATAGGATAGGAAATCCAGACAGATCAATAAGGAAACAGAGGACTTGAACAATCCTATAGACCAAATGAACCCAACATATATACCACAAAACATTCTGCCCAACAGCAGAAAGCATATTCATGTCAAGTACACACAGATATTTCTCAAGAATAGATCACATATTAGAGCCCAAAAGAAATCTCAACAAATTTAAGATTAAGATTATGCCAAATATATTTTCTGACCACAATGTGATGAAACTAGAAATCAATAGCAAAAGAAGCAGAATCTTCATCAAAATGTGAAATTAAACAATATTCTCATATAGCCATTGTCTCAAAAAAGAAATCTGAAAATTTCAAGACAAATAAAAATGAAAATACAACATGCCAAACCTCATGGCATATAGCAAAAGGAGTACTAAGGAGGAAATAAGCAATAAATGCATATAATTAAAAGAAGAAAGATCTCAGACAATTTAATTTTATACCTCAAAGAATTAGAGACATGTAACAAACCTTTACATGTACCCCCAAATCAAAAATAAAAGCTGAAATTATTTTTTTAAATAACTAGAGAAAAAAGAACAAACCAAGGCCAAAGTAACCAGAAAGAAAGAAATAACATAGATTAGAGTAGAAATAAATAAAATAGGAAAAACAACAACATTAAGAGTTGGTTTTCTGAAAAGAAACATACTCTAGCTAGACTAAGAAAAAAAGAGAAAAGGCTCAAATACAACCAGGTGGGAAAGAAAAAACTTTACAAATGATGACAGAAATTAAGAAATATTAAGAAACTTATGAAAAGTTATAGACCAACAAAGTAGAAACAACAAAAAAATTCCTAGAAACATACACCTACCAAAACTAAATCATGAAACTCCTAGGAACATATACCTACCAAAACTAAATCATGAAAAATAGAAAGCCTAAGCAGACCCATAGCTAGTATACAGATTGAATCAGTAATCTGACACCTCCAAACAAAGAAAAGCCCAAGACCAGATGGCTTCACTGGTGAATTCTACCAAACATGTAGACTATAATTAATGCCAATTATACTCAAACTCTTCCAAAAAAAAAAAAAGAAGAAAAAGAAAAGAACAAGAAGCAATACTTTCGAACTCATTTTGAAGGCCAGGAGTATTCTGACAAGACAAAGACACCACAAGAAAAGTACACTACAGGCTGATTATCGCAATTAACATGCAAAAATTCTCAATAAAAGACTAGTAAATTGAATCACATTAAAAGGCTCATATGCCACAACAAAGTGGGATTTATTCCTGGGACTCAAGGATGGTTCAACACACTAAAATCAATCAATATGAAACATCATATTAACAGAACAAATAAAATCACATGATCATCCCAATATATGCAGAAAAAGCATTTGACAAAATTAAGCATCCATTCATGATTTAAAAAGAAACTCTCAACAAAAAAGGAACAGAAGAAAAATACCTCATTATAATACAGTCTAAATATGAAAAAACCCATAGATAACTTTATACTTAATGGTAAAAAACTGAAAGCTTTTTATGTAAAATCAAGAACAAGGCAGGGATGCCCATTTTCATCACTTCTACTTAATGTACTACTAATAGTCCCAGCCAGTACAATTACACACACACAAAAAAAAGAAAGAAAAGGCATACCAATTGGAAAGGAAGAGTAAAAGTATCCCTATTTAAAGATGACACCATCTTATAAACCTGAGGTGTACCATTTTTTAAAACTATTAAAACTAATATACGAATTCTGTAAAGTTACAAGATAAAAAATTTTTAAACGTAAAGTTGCAGCATACAAAAATCAGTTCTATTTCCATACAGTAACAACAATAAATCCAAAAAAATGAAGAAAACTATCTCATCTAAAGTAGCATCAAAAAGAACACAATACTAAGGAATAACATTAACAAAGGAGATAAAAGAGTTGTAGTAAATTCTTATAATTATATGTTCCCTTGGCATCCATTTTGAATACAAGTTTAAATTTCTCAGTCCAGAAGCAGGGATCAGTCATCCTTAACACACTTTCTAGTTCTATACCACACACAAATGGACTAAGCCAGCAGCCACAGATTAGAACTTAGAGTCATCTCCTGCCTAGCAGACTAGGTTCCCCACTTTCCTGCTGCTTCCTTTAAACAGATCATTCAAGCATTTGCCTGTGAGCTTTAAGTGACCCAAATTCTATTTCCTTACATATACTGCTAATTAACCCTTAAAAAAAAATCTCTCTCCCTGACTCTTCCTTCCTGTCTCATGCAACCCAGTGATGAAGGACTGCCCTCCTAACCTATTATACCCTCATTGCCCAGGATCGGTTAAGTAAAAATATTTAAACTTATTTCTTATTGAATAAGAATTGTGTATCGAATTTACATCTTCCATCTAAAGAAGCAGAGGCTACCCCAGACTAGGTTGTTCCTGGAACACTGGGAAGAACACAAGGCCTCACTCCCAGCACCAGGGCAACGGTCAGGCAGACATAAACTGAACACTGGTCAGACGAGAGCCACAGGAGTGTCTGCCATTATAAACAATTTTCCCATGTGAGGGACCCCTTGGTATATAATCAGACAACTAGGCATTAGGTTACCCACCAGGTAAAAGAAATATCCCCAGAAAGGCACACTTAAACATATATGTCCAGCTCTCCTTCATTTCTATTAGGGTAGAGTTGCTGCTAGATGCTTTGGTGCTAGAACCTCGATTTGAGCTGGGGGCTCTCAAAACCCTTGTACTGTGAAAATAGAAAACGTTGATGAAAGGAATTAAAGATACAAATAAATGAAAATGTATCCAATGGTCCTGAATTGGAACACTTAATATTGTTAAAATCTCCATAGTGCCCAAAGTGAACCATAGATTCAGTGCAATCCCTATCAAAATCTCAATGGCATTTTTTACAAAAGTATAAAAAAAATTCTAAAATTCATGTGAAACCACAAATGACTACAAATAGCCAAAACTATCTTGAGGAAGAAGGACAAAGCTGGGGTCCTCTCACTTCCTGATTTCGAACATGTTACAAGGTACAGTAATCAGAGCAGTGGGGTACTGGTATAAAGATAGACACAAAGATCAGTGGAATAGAATAGAGAACACAGAAATAAACCCATACATAAACAGCTGAATGAATTTCAACAAGGGTTCCAACACTACACAACAGGGGAAGGATAGTCTTTTCAACAGAGTGAGGAAAACTGGATATGCACAGGCCAAAGGAGAAAAATGGATTTATCTCACATCTTACACAAAAATCAAATTAAAATGCATTGAAGACTTAAACATAATCCCTGAAACTATAAAATCCCTGTAAGAAAACATAGAAGAAAAGCTTCATAACAGTGATCTTGGCAATGATGTCTTGCATAGACATGACAACAATAGCACAGGCAATAAAAGCAAAAACAAATAAGTGAAACTATATCAAATGTAAAAGTCTCTGCTCAGCAAATGAAAATCAACAGAGTGAAAAGGCAACTTATGGAATGGGAGGAAATATGTGCAGATCACATATCTGCTAAGAGGTTAATAGCCAAAATATGTAAGAAATTCCTGGCAACTCATAGTGAAGGAAGGAACAAAGGAACGAAGCAAAGGGGGAAGTAGGGAAGGAGAGAAGGAGAGAGGGAGAGAGGGAGGAGGGGAGAAAGGAGGGTCGATCCAATTTAATAATGGGCAAAGGACTTCAATAGATATTCTCCAAAGAAGATATACAAATGGCCAACACATATGTGAAAAGGCTCTCAACATCACTAATCATCTGGAAAATGCAAATCAAAATCACAATGAGGTATCATCTCACACATGTAAGACCTCAAACAATAAAAATCCTAGAAGAAAATCTAAGGAATACTCTTCTTGATACTGGTCTTGGCAAATAATTTATGACTAAATCCTCAAAAGTGACTGCAATTGTGATGGTTAATATTGAGTGTCAACTTGATTGGATTAAAGGATGCAAATTATTATTCCTGGGTATGTCTGTCAGGGTGTCGCCAAAGGAGATGAACATTTGAGTCAGTGGACTGGGAAAGGCCGACCCACCCTCAACCTCAGTGGGTACCATCTAATCAGCTGCCAGCAAGGCTAGAATAAAGCAGGCAGAAATTGGAAAGAGCAGACTTGAATACTCTTCTGGTCATCATCTTTCTCCTGTACTGTACGCTTCTGGTCCTTGAACATCAGACTCCAAGTTCTTCAGCTTTTAGACTCTTGGACTTACACCAGTGGTTTGCAGGGGCTCTCAGGACTTCAGCCACAAGCTGAAGGCTGCACTGTCAGCTTGCCTACTTTTTCTTTCTTGTTTTTTTAACAGATTGGAAAATTTTATTTCTTCTAAAAAGAAAAAGGGATACATGTGCAGAATGTGCAGGTTACATTGGTATACATGTGCCATGGTGGTTGCTATACCTATTGACCTGTCCTCTAAGTACCTTCCCCTAGCTCCCATTCCTCAACAGACCCTGATGTGTGTTATTACCCTCTCCATTTCCATGTGTTCTCAATGTTAAACTCCCACTTATGAGTGAGAACATGTGGTGTTCCTGTGTTAGTTTGCTTTTGGCTTCATCCATATCCCTGCAAAGGACCATGATCTCATTCCTTCATATGGCTGCATAGTATTCCATGGTATATATGTACCACATTTTCTTTATCCAGTCTATCATTGATGGACATTTGGAATGGTTCCATTTCTTTGCTATTGTAAATAGTGCTGCAATAAACATATGTTTGCATGGGTCTTTATAGTAGAATAATTTATTTTCTTTTGGATAAACACCCAGTAATGGGATTGCTAGATCAAATGGTATTTCTGGTTCTAGATCCTTGAGAAATCATCATACTGTCTTCCACAATGGTTGAATTAATTTACATTCCCAAAAACAGTGTAAAAGTGTTCCTATTTCTCCACAGCCTCCCCAGCATCTATTGTTTCCAGACTTTTTAATAATCGCCACTGTGATTGTATCCATTGCCCAATTTTTGATGGAGTTGTCTTTTTCTTGTAAATATGTTTAAGTTCCTTCTAAATTCTGGACATTAGAGCTTTGTCAGACGGGTAGACTGCAAAAATTTTCTCCTATTCTGTAGGTTGCCTGTTCCCTTTGATAACAGTTTCTTGTGTTGTGCAGCTCTTTAGTTTAATTAGATCCCACTTGTCAATTTCAACTTTTGTTGCAGTTCCTTTTGGCATTTTTGTCATTAAGTCTTTTCCCATGCCTGTGTCCCGAATGGTATTGCCTAGATTTTCTTCTACTGAATAGGAGATCCCTTCCTTATTGTTTGTTTTTGGCAGGTTTGTTGAGGATCAGATGATTGTAGATGTGTGTGGTGTTATTTCTGAGGTCTCTGTTCTACTTCATCGGTCTATGTTTGTTTTGGTACTGGTATCATGCTGTTTTGGTTCCTGTAGCCTGGTAGTATAGATTGAAGTCAGGTAGCACAATCTCTCCAGCTTTACTGTTTTTGCTTAGGATTCTCTTGGCTCTACAGGGTCTTCTTTGATTCTATATGACATTTAAAACAGTTTTTTCTAATTCTGTAAAGAAAGTCAACAGTAGCTTGATGGGAATAGCATTGAACCTATAAATTACTTTGGGCAGTATGGCCATTTTCATGATATTGATTCTTCCTGTGCATGGGGATGGAATGTTTTTCCATTTGTTTGTGTCCTCTCATTTCCTTGAACAGTGGTTTGTAGTTCTCCATGAAGAGGTCCTTGATATCCCTTGTTAGCTGTACTCCTAGGTATTTTCTTCTCTTTGTAGTAATTGTGAATGGGAGTTCATTCATGATTTGGCTCTTTGCTTGCCTATTGTTAGTGTAAAGGAATGTTTGTGATTTTTGCACATTGACTTTGTATCCTGAGACTTTGCTGAAGTTGCTTATCAGTTCAAGAAGTTATGGGGCTGAGATATGGGGTTTTCTAAATATAAAATCGTATTGACTGCAAAAAAATTTTGACTTCTTCTCTTCCTATTTGAATACCCTTTATTTCTTTCTCTTATCTGACTGCCTTGGCTTGAACTTCCAATACTATGTTGAATGGGAGTGGTGAGAGAGGGCATACTAGTCTTGTACTGGTTTTCAAAGGGAATGCTTCCAGCTTTTGCCCATTTAATATGATATTGGTTGTGGGTTTGTCATAAATAGCTCTTATTACTTTGAGATATGTTCCAAGTTTTTTTTTTAATTGCATTTTAGGTTTTGGGGTACATGTGAAGAACACGCAAGATTGTTGTATAGGTACACACATGGCAGTGTGGTTTGATGACTTACTCCCCATCACCTGTATCTGGCATTTCTCCCCATGCTCTCTCTCCCCAACTCCCCCCCCCCCCGCGCGCCACCCGGGGGCACACCCCGCCCGCCCCCCGGGGGGTGGGGAGTAGGGGAGAGATAGTATGGGGAGAAATGACAGATATAGGTGATGGGGCGGAAGGCAGCAAATCACACTGCCATGTGTGTACCTATGCAACAATCTTGCATGTTCTTTACATGTACCCCAAAACCTAAAATGCAATTAAACAAAAAGGACAAAAAAAGAATATAATATAAGGCACACAGGAAAACATACATCAAAACTAGAAATTGTTATTTCTGAATTGAATAACTCAAGAGAGAAGCAGAAATAAAAGAAACATCATTTTATAAACAAAGACTAACCTAGAAGTAACACAAGAATAACAGATACTACTTTAAAAGACATAGAAGAGAAATACTTAAGTCAAAAACAATATCAGTTTTCTCCCCAGGCCTTTGGAGATATTGAGGGTGAGCTATCAGGGCTGGGTCTCCCCATCCTCAAACCAGCCAAGCCTATACTCCCATCCCAATCCCATTCCTGAATGCATAGGGTATAAGACCTTCATTAGTGATATGGATGCCTGCACTGTGGAAGAGCACTCCAAGCTGTACCATGGGCAATGTTACAACTAGACTATGGTGACATCATCATCAAGCATATCCTCATCAACATCCCTCATTCCCATCTACTTCTCCACAGTCTCCCAAATATCCACCTCAATCTCAGCACATGACAAATATATGACCTTTCAGTTTTCATCAATCCACCTCAAGACCTCCTGGGCTTGGACACAGAGTGCTCCCACACCGTCTACTCCAGGGAAGAGTGATCAGATTGCTGAGGGTGCAGGTGCTGTGGCTGTGGCCATAGATATGTCAGGTGAGTGTCAGAGACTGGGGCTAAGGGCCCACACAACATTTGGGTACAATCCTCTGGCAACATGGTGGCTATGTTTCTACTTATCTGAAAACTATTAGAAAGGCTGGATAACTTAGTTTTAATTTGAAAAATTTATCCCATAAATAATCCAGCAAATAAGGAGACTAATTACTTCAGGAACAAATGAAGGAAAAAACCCAGGGTTGTCAGCAGAACTCTTTATCTGGGTGACAAAATGTGTACACCAAACCTCTGCAACATGCAATTTATATAACCAACCTCACACGTACCCCTGAGCCTAAAATATAAGTTTAAAAAAACCTATATATTTAATGTAATGTTTAATTTCCTTTGATGATAAATATCTAAGTATTGGATTTTTTTAGCTTAAATTATTTCTATTATTAGAAAAGGAAAGAAGCCAAATATAAAGAGTACATATATAAATAATTCAATTTATAAAAGTTCAGAGACAGGTACAATTGCTCTTTGATGAGAGAAGCTGGGATCCTGATTGCCCTTGGTGGAGGTAAGGACTGGGAAAAAACACATGAAGAAGATTCTTGGGGCTGGTAAAATGTTCTGGTCCTTGATCTGGGTGCTAGCTGAAATATTATATTGAGTTTTGGAAGATTCACTGATTTATGTACTTTTCTGTGTATACATTATATTTTAATAAAAGATTTCAAATAAAATAGAATAAATATATGAACAAGTAAATAAATAAATAAAAGACTTACTATAAAGCTATGGTGATCAGGAGGGTGTGGTGTTGCTGGAAAAATTGACAAGTAGATCAATGGAACAGAGGCTGAGGTAGGAGGATGGCTTGAGACTGGGAAGTTGAGAGAGGCTACAGTAAGCCATGATTGCTCCACTGCATTCCTGCCTAGGCAACAGAGCAAGACCTTATCTCAAACAAACAAACAAATCTATTAATTAAAAAAAAAAAAAGAAATACAGCTGAAGAGGGAACTAATAGAAACCAAAATAGAGATTAAGGCATAGGAAGGACAACATCTGTTTGAACTTTAAGAAAGAGAAGAGAGAGAAAATGGGGAAGCAATATCTGACAATACAATGGCTAAGAATGTCCCAGAACCACTGAAAGACACTAATTCACAAATTCAAGCCCAGTAAATCTCAAATAGCAAAATAAAAAAGAAATCTACCCATACACACATCTGGTGAAACCATAGTCCACCCAAGGTTAAAAAAGAAAGCTCATAAAAGTACCCATTAAAAAATACAGACTACCTTCAAAGAAAAATTAAAAAAAAAATTAGAGCAGAAAACCAAACATCACATGTTTTTACTCATAAGTGGGAGTTGAACAATGAGAACACATGGACACAGGGAGGGGAACATCACACATCGGGGCCAGTTGGGGGGTAGGGGATTGGGGAGGAATAGCATTAGGAGAAATACCTTATGTAGAAGACAGGTTGATGAGTGCAACAAACCGCCATGGCATATGTATACCTATATAACAAACCTGCACATTCTGCACATGTACCCCAGAACTTAAAGTATAAAGTATAAGAAAATGTAAACAAACAAAAAAACACAAAAATTACACTGCTGTTTCTTAACAGAAACAATGGAAGCCTAAAAACTGTAAAATAGTATCTTCAATGCACTGGGAAAATAACCATCAGCCTAAAATAGCATGCCTGATGAAAATATTCTTTAAGAATGAGGATGAAATAAAGACATTGCATGCATTAGTCAGGGTTCTTCAGAGAAACTAAATCAATAGTCTTTGTGCATATATAAGAGTGCAAGAGAGAAAGATTTGTTTTAAGGAATTGGCCCATGTGACTATGGAGACTGGCATGTCCAAAATTTGTATGTTAGAACAGCAGACTTGAGATCTAGAGAACAACTGATGCTGCAGTTCAAGTTGTAAAGCAATCTGGAGGCAGAATTCTCTCTTCTTCAGGGGAAAGGAGTCCTTCCCTTGAAGCATTTATGCCTAGCATTCCATTATTGGAACGCTAAGCTTGTGGGATTTAATTATATCCTACTGCTCAAGGTCATCTCCAAGTTCTGATTTTTAACACAAAAAGATTTGCAACCTCTAGCATAAATGGGCTAAGGCCTTCAACTGACTGGATAAGGCCACCCACATTATGGAGAGTAATCTGCTTTACTCAAAATCCGCTGATTTAAATGTTAATCTCATCTAAAAAAATAACTTCTCAGCAACATCCAAATGTGTTTGAGCAAATATCTGGGTGTCATGATCTAGCCAAGTTGACATGCAAAATTAACTCTACTATAGACATATTTGGACAGACAAAACCAAGAAGCCAATCACCCGAGACCACCCCTAAAGGATGTCTGAAAGGATGCACTTCAGAACAAAGGCAAATTCTCTCTCACACACAAAAAAGATTTGGGATATAAGAAGCAGCGAAAATTAGTGAGTTAAACCATTGTTCCTTTGTCTAAATAATTAGGAAGTTAGACATCTTGGAACGTACCAAACCCTGAAGGGATATCACATACTTTTTAGGTAGAATGGTGAAGAGTTTCCGTAAATCAAATATGTATTTTTTATTTTGGTCTTTGCTTTACTTATTTATACATGTGGCTGATTAAAATCTTTTAAGAACTTGGAATACTTCGTATTTTGCTTTGCATTCTTCACTACTCCAAACCAAGTAAATAATACTTTTATAACATTTATGAGTATGATAATTTCCACCTGCTCTCTGGGTTTTTGTTAAAAGAGGGGTAGAAGCTGGTTTCACTCCTGGGAAATTAACAGGAAATGTTCATGAACAAAATAGCTAAAGCAATTATTGCTGGTTTGCCTGGCAGACTAATGGTAGCAATCAATAGCTGACTTTGTGGGATATGTCTCCATGGGCCAAAGAGAGAAGGAGTGAGTAGTGGCCTACCTTGTTTACTTCTTTGCTGATCTCCATCTTTATAGCAACGGACAGCATTAAAGCATCTGGTCCAAAAAGAAAATATTACTATTCATTCACCAACAAATAGTTTTACTTACTGAAAATTTTGGTGAGTAGTAGGTGATGACAAGGAATTATTTATTTATTTATTAGGGACCTATTTTTTTATTTTTTTGGGTACATGGTGTATTTATGTGTTAAATGAGACTTTTTTAAAAGGGACCCCTTTATTATACATTTATAAATTAATAGTATAATACAGTTATTTAAAATGGGACACTTTTTTTTTCATTTTTGGTATCTTATATTCAACTTCTCCATGTTCTTCACAATCTTTCATAACTTGCTTTTTGTTATCCACAGTGTTCACCTGAAACTTCCACCCCATCATTCAAAGTGCAACTGAGAATAAACCATCTAACAGATTCTTGTGAGAGACATTATCAGATAAATTAAATTAATCCAATAACACATGAATAAAGATTGAGAGTTTTTAAAGAAATACAATAAAAGCGAAAACATATGAAGCCTAATTCTATCTGATGATTCAGAAAGCAGTTCAAGATTGTGTTGTGCCATTTTCCTTATGCTGCATGTTTAGGTACATATAACAGAATTCTGGTTAGTTAACATTTTGAACAAAAAAAAATTTCACATATAATTCACATTGAATGACTACAGATAGATACAATATGGTCATTTTGATGTGTACATTTGTACTTGACTAGGGCACAATTTATAATATACTAATAAAACTTTAAAAATTAATTATAAGATGAATATTTTTAGCACACTTAGTAACAGGTACTTGTTTCAAACTATTATTTCATTTTTGGTGACCAAATTATATTTGACCATAATTAAAGAACATATAACCTTAAAATAATATTTAAGAAACATAGTTACAACAGACATATGTTACATAAAATGAAGAAAGGAAAGAAAGGTACATGTATTAAAGGGCACTGAGGTTTTTCAAATCCATTCCTTTGAAAGGCCTTTTAATCCACTTTCATGTAAATCAATTTAAGCTTTAAAAAGTTTCTACTCAGTATGCTTATAGAAAGAGGTGAAATCAGTGTTGAGCACATGAATGTCTAACAACCATTCAATGCTGATCATTGAACTAGTATTTTTATTGGATTATCCTGACAAACACAATAATTGAGCCCATGAATATATGCAAGATGTGTACGATCCAACCAGTCAACTGCAGAAAGAAAAACACTCAACTGAAAAAAGTTTAAAACAAATGTGAAATGGAAATGACTAAATCACTGTACCTTTCTGATACAACCTTAAATCTTTGTTTTATTATATATTACTTGGTACTTTTGGATTCAGTAGTTGGGGTAAAAAAAAGTTTCTATATTCTAACATATCTACAGAATGTCAATGTAAAATATGTGGATATGTACATTTAATCTACACACACATATGCTCACACACACAAACACATACTCACATGTCTAGGAACCAGCACCTAACCACATCCCCATTTCTAATGACCCAATGAATTATTTACAACTTTAGAACCAGCTTAGATTCTATAAGGCTGTGCAACATATGGCTGAAGAGGTCAAACACAAGCACCCACATTCAGGCTGGATTAAATTGTTCCTCCTTATGATTTTGGACAAACAGTAATACCACTCACACAACAACTATATCTCAATAACAGAATTCAGAAAATAAATAAAATAAAACCATAAACAATGAGCTCCCTCATTGTTTAAAGAGCACTCTTTCCATTCTATTTCCACTAACTGATAAGAGGATACACCACACTAGATCACTGAACTGTGCAAATGATCTTTACTCTTAATCTAAACAAATGTGTTAAAACATTCTGAAACACTGCATCCTTTGATTTCATCATCTTTTCAATTGCCTGATGTAGGTGCTCCTGTTGAACAGGCCAAATTTCATCTTCATCATGGCTTTCTTCTGATGTAAAATTAACATATTCTCTAACACAGAGGAGGGCAGCATCTTGACACATCTCTTTTAGGTCACTTCCTGAAAACCCATCAGTTTCCTGGGCAACTTCTAGCAGTTCTTCTACATGTCTGTCCACATTTTCATTTTTCAAGATGAGCTTCAGGATTGCTTCTCTCTGTTTTAAAGCAGGCTGGTTGATATAAAATCTTGTAGGCATTCTTCTCATTATAGTCGAGTCAAGGTCCTGAGGACAATGGGTAGCTCCCATTACTATGACCTGGCAGCTGTGATCAGTATCTAATCCATCCTAGAGACTCAAAAAACTGAGCTTTCATCATGGCTGTAGCTTCATGGTCAGAACTTGAATGGTTTCGTAGAAAGGAGTCTATTTCATCTACAAAGATGATGGGTGGTTGTAGCTTTATGGCAAGGGAGAAGACAGCAGCAACCAGTTTTTGAGATTCTCTATACCACTTCTCAGTCAGTGTTGAAGGCTGAAGGTTAATAAATCGACAGTCTGCTTCTTTGGCTATGGTCTTGGCAATCAATGTTTTACCACAGCCTAGAGGCCAATAGAGAAGAACAACTTTTTGAGGCTACAGAGGCCTGGAATTCTCGGACAAATGTTTCTTTTTCATAGGTAAGATGACTGTGTTTTTCAGATCGTAATGACATCATCTAAACCTGCTATATCACTCCAAGTAACATGCATATTAAGATGGTCTATTAGATGAGCAGCAATACTCATTTCATTTTCTGACAGCTTCACATTTTCAAACCAATTTGCTTCATTAGTTTTCTGCTTGTTTCTGAACTTCTACTTTTTCTTTCTGGTTGGATCAATTGCATCTACCATCCATTTGATAGTAAAGTATGTTACTGCACCAAATATTGTCAAATGGAAAATTAAACCAACAACTTCATTCTGACTCAAAGGACAAGAAAAGGCTTTAGCATGTATCATCTTGATTGTTAACCCAGGAGCAGAAACAGCGGGAGCAATTTCCCTCAGCTGGCCTCGCACAGGAAAGCAATGCATGAGGTATTTCGATACAGGCATGCAATGCATAATAATCACATTGAGGTAAATGGGGTATCCATCACCTCACGCACTGATTCTCTGTGTTACAAATAATCCAATTATACTATTTTAGTCATTTTCAAATGTACAATTAAATCATTTTTGACTATAGTCACCCTCTTGTGCTGGCAAATACTAGGTATTATTCATTCTTTCTAACAATGTTTTTGTGACCATTAACCATCACTACTTCCCTCACACTCCCTGACTACCCTTCCCACTTTCTGTTAACCATCCTTCTACTTTATCTCCATGAGTTCAACTATTTTCATTTTTACCTCCCACAAATCAGTGAGAATATGCAAAGTTTATCTTTCTCTGTCTGGCTTAGTTCACTTAACATATTGACCTCCAGTTTCATCAATTTTGTTGCAAAAAACAGAATTTCATTCTTCTTTATGGCTGATTAGTACTCCATTGTGTATATGAACCACATTGTCTTTATTCATTCATCTGTTGATGAACACTTACATTGCTTCTAAATTTTGGCTATTGTGAACAGTGCTACAACAAATATGAGAGTGCAGGTATTCTTTGATATGTTGATTTCTTTTTTTGGGGGTATGCATCCAGCAGTGGGATAGCTGGATAGTACGATAGCTCTATTTTTAGTTTTTTGAGGAACTTCCAAACTGTTCTCCAGAGTGGTTGTACTATATTCCTACTAATGATGTATGAGGCTTTCCTTTTCTCTCCATCCTCGCCAGCATTTGTTATTGCAAAAAATTAGATAAAAGCCACTCTACTCAGGGTGAGAAGATATCTCATTATCGTTTTGATTTGCATTTTTCTGATAAGCAATGATGCTGAGCACCTTTTAATATGCCTGTTTGCCATTCATATGTCTTCTTTTGGGAAATGTCTATTCAGATTTTTTTGCCCATTTAAAAAAATCAGATTATTAGATTTTTTTTCCTACAGAGTTGAACTCTTTATATATTTTGGTTACTAATCCCTTCTCAGATGGGTAGTTGGCAAATATTTTCTCCTATTCTGTGGCTTTTATTTTTATTAATTGTTTTCTTTGCTGTGCAGAAGCTTTTGAACTCAGTATGATCCCATTTGTCAATTTCTGCTTTGGGTTGCCTGTGCTTGTGAATGTTTAAGAAATCATTGCCCAGTCCAGTGTTCTGGGTGGATTCCTCAATGTTTTCATGTAGTAGTTACATCATTTGAGATCTTAGATTTTAGTCTTTAATCCATTTTGATTTGATTTTTTCATATGTTTGGAGATAGGAGTTTAGTTTTGTTCTTTTTTATATAGATATTCAGTTTGCCCAGAATCATTTTTTGAAGAGATTGTCCTTTTCACAATGTATGTTCATGGCTACTTTGTTAAAAATGAGGTCACTGTAGATGTGTGAATTTACCTCTGGATTTTCTATTCAGTTTCACTGATCTATGTGTCTGTTTTTATGCCAGTACCATGCCTTTTTGGTTACCTTAGCTGTGTAGTGTAATTTAAAGTAAGGTAAGTGATTCCTGTGGTTCCATGTAAAGTTTAGATTATTTTTCTATTTCTGTGAATAATGTCATTGGTATCTTAATAGGGATTGCATTAAATCTGTAGACTACTTTGGATGATATAGACATTTTAGCAATATTGATTTTCTAATTCATGAACACAGATTGGTCCAATTTTGTTTTCTGTTAGAATAAGGCAACACTGAGTTCAGTGCCTCACAAATGCTGTGATCTGCCTCTCCCCAGCACACAAAAATGGTCTCTGCACCAGGCCACTGCTGCTGGGGGAAGGAGGAGGTGTGGTGTCAGCAGATGGTTTTTCCTACCTCTTCAGTGCCTCTTTTAGTAATATGAATTTAAAACCAGGTACTCACCTGATTTTTGGTTCTTATAAAGGCACTGTTTTGTGTAGTTAGTTGTTAAATTGGTGTCCTTGAAGGGGGGAAACTTGGCAAAGCCTTCTATTCTGCCATTTTGTTCTGCCCCAAGTCCTCATATATCATCTTTTATGAAGCAATCATTCAAATATTTTGTGCAGAACTCATACCATGTATCCCTAAGTCTATGGCTTGTCTTTGTAAGGTTTGGCTTGATTTGCCTTTTAAGTGGTGTCCTTTTTATTCTTCCAAGGTGGAGGTAAATTTCCATGAGGAGTGGCACGGAACCAAGATAAATCTATATTTCTGTCAGTCAAGTAGAAGCTTATCAAATTTTACTGATGCTGATAATGATATGTAAGAACTTTACATTATAATGGTACCTGGTGAAGATTAGACATTCCGTTTGTAATGCCATGTTTGACTAATATAACCAATGCAAAAGATATACTTATTGATATTCATTCATCAATATATTCTGTTCTTAAACACGTGCATTTTCTATATTAGATTCATGTGAAATAGAAGATAATTAACTGTAGGAAATATCAAGATGAAATAGAACTAAGATTGCAAGGAAAAAGAAATACATGGTTTAAATCCTGGCTCTTCTTCTATTTCTCCTGTAGCTCTTTCTCCTTTTTTCCCCTTTCCCTGTATCCTTCTTCTTCCTTCCCTCCCTCCATCCTTGTCCATGTGTGGTTGAGAAAACTTTAATGGAGCAATTGCAGTTTATCTATTGACCTCACTTTTCTCATTTGTGAATAGTATGAAATTTTTTTTTGGATGGCTTTACATCCAAAGAGTATTTTTCTTTTTTTTTTAATTTTATTTTATTTTTAATTTTTATTGTATTTTAGGTTTTGGGGTACATGTGAAGAACATGCAAGATTGTTGCATAGGTACACACGTGGCAGTGTGATTTGCTGCTTTCCTCCCCTTCACCTATATCTGGAAGAGTATTTTTCATTGGCAA